>RJWJ010038373.1:0-15024 GCA_004363605.1 Indri indri
GAGGGGACTAGTGGAGAGTGCCTGGGGAAGCGGCAGGGATGTTTCTGGCCTTTTCAGGAACCAGCTGAAGCCTCAGGCACAGGAAGAAGGAGCTGGCCCTGAGCCCAGGACCTGGGGAGGGTGTGAGGCTCCTGCGCCTGGGGAGGGCTGCTCAAGGCACCCCAAGGGTTAATGCCAGGAGAGCCCCGCTCGCTCTGGCAGGGTGTGGAGATTTGTGTGCTCTAGTAGGGAGCCATACAGGAAATTGCCTAATAAACCAGCTCCAGCATCCATCTCTAGTTGCATATTTTATTGACTAGAAACTTTTTTTAATCAGTGGACTCCTAAAGCCAGATAGGCTGTAAAATAAATAAATAAAAAGAGTCCAAGGCTAAATGAGGAACAAATTACTCCTGCGCTCCCCATCCCCCCACCCTGCCTCTCCCATTACCTCCAGCTCCTCCCAACACCCCAAGTCACAATCTGGCCCTTTTCCTGCCAGCTCCCCCCGCCCCAAATGTATGAGATCTGATTGACCAGGAAGGATTCTAAGTGGGAGATTTATAGGAAGAGAGGGACGATTTATACCAGGAAAGTTTTTATCTGAGATGTGTATGATTTATAAGTTTGTTTTTTAAAAAAAGAAAAAAACAAACATGGAGACCCTTGTAAATTACAGATTTATATATTAACTCTCGGGTGCAGCCTCCTACCTATGAATGAGTGAACAACATTAAGTTCCCATTTAGGAAACAAGAGCCTGAACCCACTGGATTGAGGGACCTGATTTATCAAATACAGGCTGCTCCATAAATCAGAATCTAGCTCCAGGACTCGGTGGCAGCGTGACTATCCGCGCCGCTCTCAGGTTTCTTCTTTGTGTGGTATCTCTTGCCTTCATCTTTATTTATTTCCAAAAGAAAAAAATGTTGCAACTGATTGAACTGACTGATTGATATGTCAGAGCTGAGATTTATGAGGCCGGGTGCAGCTTCCAGGGCTGCCTCTTTATCCTGTCTCCATTCTGATGCAAGCTTGGCCCCTCACCAAAGATTTGCATATGCCACGTGCAATCCAGTTCACCCTCTAAGCTGCTAAGATCCCTGGTCCAATCCTCTCCTACCCTGATTCTTTACCCAGAGGAAAGTCCCAGACTATCCCTCCAGAGATTTTACCCCAGTCTATAAATGATGGCTATGGAAGGTTTAGAGCCCAGAGAATCAGCTCTGCAAAGGGGCTTAGGGAGCTCCTCATTTTGCCCACGAGGACTGCAGCCCAGAGAGGTGGAGAGGCTTGCTCAAAGTCACACAGACTGTCAGCAGCAAAGTGGGAACCTGAAACCGTGGCTATCAATTTCGCATCCAGAGTTCCTTCTACCACACTGTGCCTTGTCGGGAAGCATTTGTGTCGGGGCTTAGGAAGGAATCTGAGCTCTGTGGAAGTTTCTCCAGAAAAAGGCAAGAGAGAGAGGCAGCGGCGGTGGCCTGAGCTACTGGGAATTGCAGCTGACCATGCTGGCGGCCTCCTCCGCCCTCCACCCTGACGCCTGGTGAGGACGGCTGGGGATGCTCAGGAGCTTCGCTGCAGGGGTCTTCCTCCTTGTCCCTGCTGCGCTAAGGGGTCCACCTTCCTCCCCACGTCTCCTGACCCCACCTGTCTTCCTCAGTCTTGTGCCATTCCTAGGTCCCGATCCAGTCCTCCTTCCACAAGTATTGCTCGGTTCTTTTGTCCTTCCTTATGTACCCCTTCTCTAATCTCCCACAGCCCTTGTCTACACCCCTCACTAGGCCATTTAATCACACACTGTCGCGCATAGTATCCGTCCTGCTATTAAGCACTTAATCATATGCTGCCCATGATACCGTCTGTATTGTTAGCGTGGGAGACGCCATGCTCATCAAGCAGCCTTGTGCCTGCCTATACTGCCCTCGTCTCCTGGGCAGGGGCGATGTCACTAGTTCTGACCAAAGCATTGGCCAGAGCAATTAGGAGCTGGTACATCTCTTCTGTCTCTATCAGCTCCTCTGGTGGTGGCCTTAGGGTCTGTGGGGCCCAGATGACATAGCCGCAGCATGAAGCAGGGTCCCCTGATTTGCATCTGACCTTTGACAAACAGTAAAATGGCATCTATTGTGTCAAGGCACTGAGATTGGGAGCTGGGGGATACACTGATTCCCGCAGCATGTACCCCCACCTGCACTGACAGAGCAAGCTAGTCACTGCCGCTAATCCCAAGCCTGCCGCTAATAGGCAAATAGTCATTTTCCCACTTTGGGGCCTCAGTTTCTTCGTTTTTAAAGAGGCCGTTAGGTTATATGATGAGAAATAATAACTACTATACGTTTTACACTTGCTATGTTCCAGGCAATGTGCCAAGTGATTCATAAACATTAATACACTGAATCTGACAACGACTCTGTGTGATAGATTTCATTATCCCCTTAGAATGAGGGATCTGAGTCAGGGTGGGGAAGGGTGAGGGGCGTTCAGCAGCCCTCCCAAGGTCTGGAGTTTGAATGCAGGCAATGTGACCCCAGTGCTCCGATTATAACCACTGTGTTTTATGATTACTCAAAATCCCTCAAGCACAACTCTTCTAGAACATTCACATTGATCTCTAACTTTCTGTTTGCATACATATCTTCCAAATCAAATTGCAATTTACTTGAGAATGGGAGTGATGGGCTGCTGCTACTCATAAAATTCCCCCGTCTCTGGCTCCAGAGCCTAGAACAGGGTCAACATTGAGTAGATGATTCATAAATTCTTCTTGAATTGAGTTGTACAGCCCTGAAGTCAACTCAGATAAATATATCTCCTCTTTGACAAATCTGACTTAAGGACTGGGATTGCATTAGGACTAAGATAGTGAAAATCTAGAGTCATTCAGCCTGATGATTCGACATGTGTCCTTCACTCCTTTGACATACGCTCGCCATGCAACGGCTATGTAAAAAGCCCTGTGTGGTGCTCTCTGGGAAGTCATGGTCCTGCCTGGAAGTAAGCTTGACCTCAAGGCACTAAGGAGATACCTGAAGTCACTAAAGGGAAGGATACAGAGAGTAAGTGTTACCCACATTATGTAAAAGAGTATTGCTACACACAACCAGTTGTGTGTTGGTAATCGTTGAACAGCTGGCTCTCTGGAGGAGAAACAAAAAGCCCTGATTGACTATGTTTGCCAGTTTCCATGATGTAAATATTCATAGCGTGCCTGATTTGAAGCCACCAATGTGATGTCACTGAACCCAGAGTTGGAAGAGAAATGTACAGCTGGCTCTGAGAAGCCCATATAAGCAGGCTCCGTTGCATACAGTATGTGATGGGCACTTCCCTCCACCTCTGTTGAAATACGCATCAGAGAACCACTGGGAGCAAGAGGAATACAGATGAGCTCTAAGGGAGACTGTTTCAGGGTTGAGGAATATTAGACACTAGGGTATACATGAAATGTCCTTCAAAAAAGTTTTTGAAGGCAAAGGAAGAGAACGGATTCTCACCTGTCTAGGCTGGTTTATGTCCGGGCCTGCCTGCAGGCAAATGGATGGGCCAGGTGACCTCTAAATGTCACACTAGCCTAAGGATTCTGTGACGCAGGCAGAATTTGCTCCTAGCTTTCTTCTGCCACTAGGGACACATCAGGCTTTCTGTGGACCAGAGTTAACAGGACCAGCACACCCCGTAGAAGGCTATTGGCAAACATTCTCTGCAAAGTTGCTGACCTAGTATTGAATAGCATAATTGTGGCCAGTGGGGTGCTCCAGAGGCAGAAGGGTTTCTAAGACTCTTGAGCCTACAGCCCTGGAGAATACAAACACACAAATGATAGCTCCTAACTCCCAAGGATTGCAAACGGGCCTGCGTGTGCCGAGCCCCTCTCAAGGGCGCCCGGGCCCCGTTCACCCTGCCCTGCATGGCTTCCTGCATACTCATCATTCTCGGGGCTCGCAAATGCAGTCCAGAGCCTGCCCTGGGAGTGAGCAGGTAATGTCACAGACTCCTGGAGCTCACAGCGAGGGCAGGGGTCAGCCTGCCAAGGAGGAAGAAGGGTGTGGACGGAAGCTGTTCATTTCCCACACACAAGAAGCCTCAGAGAGAAAGCAGACACACTGTCTCTGAGACTAGCTCCCACTCGGAGGAACCACTTCCCACCTAGGACAGGTAGGCTGCCAAGGAAGGGCTCTGGTGAGGCCTGCATCCAACTCACCAAACACGTTTCCAGGAACAATCTTGAAGGGCCCAGGCTCTACTCCTGTTCCTAAGGGGTATGACTCCTACATTCAGAGTCAACCAGGGAGCAGAAATACGGGTTACTTGTCTTCAGGTAATTATGAGCCTGGGGCACAGGGTAGAGCACAGAACTGGAAAAAGGCCAGGCCAGCACTATCGCTGTATGGGGCAGACGGAGAATCGGACAGCCAAGTTCACCAGCAAGTTGCTTGTGAATGCACAATTAGGACTCAGACACCTGATCCTTGGTTTACTGCTTGCACGGGCCCCAGTCAGTAACACAAATGATGATCCATCGGAAGCACGGCTTTTCATGAAGAGCCGTGGACTAACTCAGCGGCACAAGGAAGGCTGGACTCAGCACGTGCCTGGCTTCCACTCGGGTTCTCTCCCCTGCGCGATCGAAGATTAACACCCCACAGAGTCACGTTTGCTGGCACAAGTGCCTCTCATGCTCTCCCCCTGCCCCTCCAGCCCCCGGATTCTCAGTTTCTCCTAGACACCTTCGTCCCGCCATCTACCCACCCGTCCGCCATTTGCCACCCACCCGTCCATCACTCACCCACAAATCCAGCCATGTATTTAATTATTATTTACTAAAATCCTGCTGAGCACCAGACACTCTGCTGGGAGCCGGGAATGCTTTAGATCTAGCAGGAGTTGAAAGCAGACGCTTTGGAGTCAGACTAACTGAGGTTCAAATGCAGGCTCTGCTACTTTCTAGCTGTGTGGCTTTGAACCTATTGCTTACCTCCCTACGCCCCAGTTTCCCTCTCTGCAAAATGGGAATAACAATGATACTCCCTATTTGGGATTATGCTGAATAGTAAATAAGATGCACATGCACATAAAATAGCACAGTGCTTGGAGACGGGCAAGTACTTAATAGATTATTCTTAAATGCTATGGAAGAGAACAAGATGAGCGTGGTGCAGACCCCGACCTCAGGGAGCTTATGGTCAAACTCTAGGTGTGCTTGTCTGGCGGATTGGAGCCTGTGGACGAGAGAAATCAGACAGGTTACACGCCTACTCCTCTCCTATCCTGCTCCTTCTCTCTCTTCCTTCTGTGCTCTGCTCCCCGCACCCTCATTGGCTGTGCTGACGTTACAAATGCAGAATGAACTACATTACCCAGAGCTTCCTCCCTGTAGGTTTCTGGCTAGGAGGAGCCACAAGAGAAATTTTCCTGTGAGAATCAGAGGGCAGAAGTGAGGCAGGAGTCACTGTGTTTTTGACACTGAGTAGTTTGGGGGAGGAGCTGTTTTAGCTCACACATACCCTCCTCCTGCTGTCGTCTCTCTTCCGTGCTGGGCACCATGAAACTGCTCTACCTCTCCCTGAAGCCTCCCTCAGTTTCTCTGACTCTTGGGCCAGGTGTGCCTGGAGCTCCATGGTGAAAGGTGCCACTTTCACCTGTGGTCTACCTAGTCTGCCAAGGCTGGAGGCAGCGAAAGCTAACAGAGTCCATCTGTCCTCGTGGGTTCCGGCTGCTCTTGGTGTTCAGCGCCTCCTTGCCCTCCCAGGACAGGAGGTAGATCTTTCTTTTCTTCTTGACTGCCTGCCCTGTGAGCTGTGGGCTACAGCATCAGATGAAAGACAGCAGCCCCTCGAAGACTATTTAAGCAGTTCCCACAATTGTGTAAAGTCCAGTTCCCATAACAAACCATCTAGGTAATGGAAGGTAGGTAGATAGAAACATAGATAGACAGAGACATGGGTAGATACAAATATACATGTATGTATCTATAACAGGTATGCATGTATGCATATATAAATGTGTGTATATACAAATGTATGTATGTGTACATGTGTGTCTACTCATGCACATACAAATATACATATATATACATATATATACACATATACATATACGTATATCCCTATTTATCTACCTAAGTGTTTTGTTGTAGGATTTGGAATACACACACACACACACACACACACACAGACATACACACACACACACACACACACACACACTTCCTGTGGTCTGCTTCTCTGAAACCTGACTGGCTAACCATCATCTTCAAGAATCTTCTTCACATGCATGTCAGCTATCACCCGTCTCTCCTCCCCTGGGGGTGGGTACTACCATTAGACTATTAGACTGACTCCTACAACTCCATGGAGAGACTGGTCAGAGAGAAATGTTGCTTAATGTCTCCCCCGTCCACCACTACCCCACCCACCACCGCCCTGACACCCTGGAGCTCCCACTCGAACTGTCTTGACCTCTCCGCAGATGCTGCTCCCTTGTCTCATGTCTTCCCTTGTTCCACATAGTGAGGACAATGGCAGAATTAGCTCTTGAAGTGGCTAGCCATCCCTGGTGCTGGTCAAGCAGTCACCACTCACAGGAGAAGGCCCATGGGACCTCCCAAACGTGGGCCTCCCGGCACCTTGGCCTTCTTCTCCTTTTGATTTCATCCACCCTCCCAGCTCACCGACCCGGGCTCTATCCCCTGAGCCAGGCTCTTGCTGGAGTTCGATCTTCCACTACTGGAACTCTTTATTCATCTCCCACACCCAAGTCAGTTCGTCTTGGGGGCAGCCTTATTTCTGCTCTGTCCAAGGCCCAGGCCACAGTCCCGGTCACTGAGGACACTGGTGCCACCCTCAACACTCTTCATCAGTCCCTCCCCTGAATGCATGCATCAGACCACTCAGCCACCTGTGCTCCTTCACGGTCATCTTCCTGCCCTACGTGTCTCTCAGAGACGCTTCATCCTCTCCAGTCCTCTGCTCAAAGCCTTCCTTCTCTCTCTTGTGTTTTATTTCTTTAGCAAACTGCTTTCCCCAATCCCTGTATCTCCCATTCTTGTCCTCTGTATACCCTGCTGCCAGTTTAGTCCTGAAAGGTAACTCTTATCTTGTTTCCCTGCTCAAAAGCATTTCACTCTCTCCGTTTCTTAAATTATTTTTAAACTCTTTACATTAGCATTCAAGGCCTTGCACCATTTGGCCCCTACCTGCCCTCCGACCTTACTTCCGTCACTGCCCTGTGTGCATCCAATACCCCACCCAAGTGGACTGTCTGCCATACTCTCTCAAGTTTCCTTCCTCTGCCTACAAAATCTGACCCGTTTTTCAAAGTTCATCTCCATCGCCGCCTTCTCAAAGAATTCTTTTCTGAATCCTCCCTATTTGGCCCCAATAACATTTTGTCATTCTCCAGTGGTCTCAGCTCAACCTCTCTGATTATTATCCATGCCCTTGTCTCATCATCCCGTACATGTTCATAAACTCTTTGACAGTCAGAACCGTTTTGTAGCCCCACAATGCCCAGGACAGTCACTCGCACACAAATACTTGTTAATTCAACCGAGCTGTTTCCCACACCAACCCTATTCCCATTCAATATCACTTCATGTGTCAAGGTTGTTGATTTTATTACCAGGAAATCATCTGCATATTCCTGCCTGCTTTGCTCACCAGGTTTGATATCTCAGATTTAGAGGTAAGTTAGACTTTAGACTGGCTTTTAAATATCCCCAGCTGATTCTACTACTGCAGCTGATGCCTGTAACATTTATTTATAACTTTGCAAAATTGGCCGGTGGTTAAAATATATAAACCCAAAGGGGGCTTGTGCATTTCCAATACATTAAGGTATATTTAAAGCATGCTGTGTCTTATCGAGGCTTTAAAATACACATTACCATGGGAGCAGGGAGGACAGGAGCAGGGTAATTGGCTAATGAGAATTCTGAACAGTGACTGGAAATATGGCAGAACTGCCCTTTGAGAACTGTGCTCGCACCTATTAATGAACTTTATCCACAGCTCTAAAACACAGCCCTGCGTTTCAAACACAAGCCCAGGAGGCTCCGCGGCAAGAATGCGGTTGTGTTAATTCACACCTAGTTATGGTGACTGGCACCAGCCTTCAACACTGGTCAGAAGAAAGCTGCTGCAGAGCCTCGGAATAATTACTAAGGCTGGATTTAGTTGATACCAGGTGCCAGGTGTTAATACGGAAGGACATGTTTTTCTGACTCGAAGCATGTGCATGTATTGGGGGAACATGGGGAGAAGTGTATTCTTTTGCATGTTCACAGTCATGTGTGAGCATGTAACTATTAATACATACATGTTCATATCCTGCCCTTCAGGAAGGACCATGACATAGCAGAAAGGGGATCGATATGGGAAACCCAGTGACCTTTAGGCCTGGGACAGAAGTCTAGATTCCTGATAGGGTCTCCCGTAATTCCCATCGTAGGGTCCTGCAGCGAATAGTCACATTAAGAATAGCCCAAGTCTAAGCCAGTGAAGGCCATGAAGTTGGTGAAGAGCTGACCTTATGTCCCAAAGAACAGCCAGTCTCTTCACAATGAGAAGGAAGAAGGCAGCTTCCCGAGGAGTCTCCACATCGTGTTTATCCAGAGCAGGAATATCAAGCTCAGTCGCCCAGCCGCAGTTGCCTCGCTGTGGGCTATTCGCTCTGCTCGCAATGACTTCTTTAAATGCTCTCCCAACGCCTACATGGGTGGGCTCCTGATGGCATGTTTGTACCTCTGCCCAGCACTTTGGTCACAGATAATTAAATTGGGGCAGGCACCAGGGCCGGTTCGCTCAACTGATCTCCGTTGTTGCAACTCCCACCCCGCTGCTGACAATTCCCAAATCCTTCCCCCAGCCCACCTCTCTCCCTGCAAGTTCAGACTTGCATATTCGTTCATCTGCTGAACAGACCCATCTTCCTGGACATCTCACAGATGCTTCATACAACAAGTCCAAACATAACTTACCCTTTTCCTATATGTTCCAAATCTAGACACCTAGTTCTGCTGACTTTACCCCCCAAATATTTTTTAATCTAGTCCCCCCTTCTCCAACTCCTAATTTAAGCTCTCGGCCCCAACACCTGCAACAACCTCCCAGCCGACCTCCCGGCCTCAGCCTTGTCTCCCGCATGGAGTCTGCACAGTCTAATCTAAAATACAAGCTAGCTCCCCCTGAGATTCTGTGACCTGAACACTCAAACTCCTTCCCCTCCTCAGTGTGCCCCTAGCAGGTACAAGCCCCGCTTTAGGCTGCAGCCTGCTTCTCCGTCTCCATCACCCATCACTCCCTGCCTTGTGCTTCGCACTCGAGCAACACTGGACTGCTCGCTCTGCCCGCAGATGCCAGGCCGCTCTCCGTTCTTATGTTCCTCCCTCTCCCCTTCGCTACTTAACTAATTCCATCTCAGCCTTTAAGACTCCACTCGGTTATCACCTCCTAGGAGCCTCACCTGATTCCCTGCCTCCACAGGTTGCTTGGGACCCCTTTTCCATGCTCTATGATAGCCTGACCACCTCTCTGTCACTGCCCTGAGAGCATTGTAATAGCATGGTTATTTCCATCTTGTTTGGCCCAATAGACTGTCAGTAACTTGGGAATAAAGGACAATATGTATTTCTTTCCTCTTTGTACTTTCAATCTTTGATAAAATATTTTTGAGGCTGGGCATGGTGGCTCACACCTGTAATCCTAGCTCTATGGGAGGCTGAGGCGAGAGGATCTCTTGAGGTCAGGAGCTCGAGACCAGCCTGAGCAAGTGCAAGAGCCCATCTCTATTAAAAATAGAAAAAATTAGCCAGGTAACTAAAAATAGAAAAAAAAAATTATCTGGGCATGGTGGTGCACTCCTATAGTCCCAGCTACTCTGGAGGCTGAGGCAGGAGGATCACTTAAGCCCAGGAGTTTGAGGTTGCTGTGAGCTATGATGATGCCATGGCACTCTAGCCCAGGCAACGGAATGAGACTGTCTCAAAATAAATAAATAACTAATAAAATATTTTTGAGTGAGTGTATGAATAAGTGAACGAATGACTCATCATGCCACAGATATAAGAGGGGAGAAGGAGTATATGTCGATGAATAGAAATTTTTGAGGCCAAAATCTTGAATTTGTACACCGGAGAGAACAAGAAGGAGACAATGTTCTTGAAACTTGCTTTTTGTGGTGATCCCAGAACCTGCTGCTTCTGATCATATAAACATTAGCCAGTTCGTGTTAAAGCCCAGGGGAACCCTTGTTCTGTGCAGGGAGCCAGTTAGGCTGAGCGGAGGCTCCTGTCTCGATTAGGATGCGGGGAGAGCGTGGAGAAGTGGAGACAGGAGGGGGTTCGGAGGGAGACAGCTCAGCCTGCGTTACTGTTACAATTCTGCCTCCGAGTCTCAGTTTCCTATTTAAAAGTGGCAGGCTGTTTTGAGGATTGAGTTGATGCGTGTGAAGCACTTAGAACAGTGCTTGGCATCCAGTGAATATTTAACAAAGGGCAGGTGTTAAGAATGGTAGACACCAATTCTAGAAATCACCAGCTCTTCCCCCTGTTCGCTGTGTCCTTAAATCAGGCTTTCTCAGCCTCTGCATTATGGACGTTTGGGCGAGATAATTCATTGAGGGCTGTCCTGTGCATGGTAAAGTATTTAGCAGCAGCCCTGGCCCCTACTCACTCGATGCCAGTAGCACCCACAGCCTCCGTCCCCAGTCGTGACAACACAAACACCTCCAGACATGGCCCGATCAATGTCCTCTATGGGGCGAAATTGCCTCCAGTTGAACCCTTCCTTAGAGAAGAAGGTGACCTCTTGTTGCTTTGGCTTTTTCATCTGTAAAATGGGAAAAAATGGTACATCTTCCTGACTGACACTTGAAAATGTTATTGGACTCCGGTGTGATAATGGATGTGCTATTGTTCTGAAAACTTCAAAGAGCTTCTCAAATACAAACTGTTTTGACAGACTTCACCAACTTCAATTCTTAACAGAAAAGCTGGTATATCAGCCTGAGCTACCAGCCCTCCCCGGATTGTCCCAGAACCTCTGAGACACTCAGGCCGTGAGGCCAGGGCTGCCTTGGGAGGCCGGGTGGAAAAGTGGCATGAGATGACTTCACCAGCATCACGGTGGGGGCGGCTGCCACCGGAGGTCACAGTTGAACATGTCTTGCACAGACCCATGGACATGAAATCCCAGTGGTGTCTACAGAGGGCTGCAAGGAGGTATTCTACAATTCTCCCTGAAACCCAGGCAGCTGTTGACCCTAGCAGATTTGGAAGCCTGGGCATCTTCCGCTGCTCCCGCCTTTGGGCTTGCACACCCAACACTGTTGTTGCTACTGCTGAAGTTTGCACTGGCAATCAAAACAATTCAAGTCATTGTTTGAACTTCAGCTTCATTAAGATCACACAACAGGGGCCACAAGCCACCGAGACTTCAAAGTGTGTATGAAGGATTTGCTAAGTCCAATGCTCACGTCCCATGGCCCCAATGGCATCAGTGAGATCTTTATCCAGCCAGATTTCCTGAACCTGGGATGCACTGAGAAGACAATGCACCAAATATTTGGCACAAATGATGCCACCAAACTTGCATCATTCTCCCTTTTATATTTCCTTTTCGTGAAGCTTATCAACAAGGGGCTATTAGAGAATGGACACATTTAGACAGTACCCCTGAGTAAAGAGTATCATATCATAAACTATCTTTGGAAGGGCTCCACTCCTAACAGTGGTCTCTGTTAGTTTATTCTTAGATGCTCGGTCATCATTCCCAGTAGGTATCACCGGGCCAGTATCACTGCCAGCCTGCACCAGGAACCCAGCAGCTCTGGGTCAAGCTGGGATTGCTAGTTCAGGCTGCTTTCTTCCTGGTATGTCCTTTTCTTATGCTTTTGGCATCCTTTTCTTCAGGTTGACTTTGCATAGGACCATTCCATACACCTGGAGACCATCCCCAACTTTGAGTTTTAGAGGGCTCAGTGTCTCTATCTCTTCCTTCTCAGAAGACCCTGGACTCTTTATATATATATAAAAAAAAAAAATTGGCCCAGTCTTTCTCTGGAGAACAGCGCACAGAGTCTGAGGAGGAGTCAGCTTTTACCAAGCCTGTAATACACAAAAAATGTGTTATGCACTCCCAGAACAATTTTTGTGCTATATTTGCAAAATGAAGAAGAATCATGCAAATAATTCTACCCATGATAAAAATATTCTCCTTGTGCCTTTATCGATTAATAGACTTGGAAGTGGCTCACGTAATTTTAAAACTTCTCTCTCAACCTGCATTTCTCTTGCAAGATAGTTTTACAATTAGCTTGAGGATGGCACTCTTCATATCCAGAGAGGCATCATCAGAACCAGAGACAAGGCAGACGATCTCTTTGGGCCTCAGTTTCCCCATCTGTAAAATAAGGAAAACAACCCCAAGGCTGCTCTTCACATGGAGAACAGAGGAAGATGGCTCAATTAAATAAAACCAGGAGAATGTTCACCAGAAAGCAAGGCCAGCAGGGCTATAAAAGCCTTTTGGGGCGGCGGGGTGGGGGGTGGGGGGTCTCTGGACACAGGTGCAAAGACAGAAAAATGTGAGACAGGGAATTGGTAACAACAACTCCAGGTAACTCAGCTTTTTAATTAGATAAACCATCAGCCGGCAGGAGAAGCGATTCCATCCCACAAACCAGAAGCCTGAAATGCAGTGACGCAGCCCCCAACGTCTCACTTGGTAGTAACAGGGGGACAGTAAGGCCTCCCTGCTCTGTGTAGTATCATCCATTAGAAAACAAAAAAGGTACAGTAAGTGCCACTGAGCTCCTCCATTAATTGCTAAGTAAGGGGAAAAAAAAGAAAAGAATAAAGTGCTTTTTTACCTGCTCGGCTGGCTAATTAAAAGCTGCCTGAAGCCCTGCTAACCTTTTTCATTATGGTAGTGTTCATTATAAAGCCAGAAAGAATTAACTACACTGCATTATCAGATATCGAAAAATATTAATAGCAAAAGCGAGAAAGGGAAAGGAGGAATTTTGGGCGAGTTAATTAAACCACACGTCCTCAATGACTTATTAAGTGATTGGTCGAGCTTCCTGGAGCTCGGTGAGTCCCAGAGAGCAAGACGATGTGCTCCTGCTCCTCAGGAAATGAGTTTCCAGCTCGCGGAACTATTTTTTTTTTTCTTCCTCGATTGCAAATTTTTCTTTCTTTCTTTCTGGCTTTCCAAATATTGCCAAGTGAGTTAAGTCCTGAATGGCGACCCTCTTGGAGCCAGTCGAAACGGGAGCTCACTGAGCGGTCTTAAAGGTCACTCCTGAGGGACTGCTTTGGAAGCGAATTCTCTCTATTGTTCAGCAAAACCCTTTCAGTTCTGTAATGGAACAGGTGAGAACATCTTATAATGAGGTCCTTTTGATACTTCTGTAACCAAAGCCCGTGAATGAGCTCACGTCTGGCCCACTTCCCCTATCACAGTCCCTTCTTCGAGGCCTGGTGCAACAGCCTGGCACAGGGCACTGGGTTGGGATTTGCCCTTTGGGTCTTGAGAGCTGTTTGGAGTAAGTGCACTATCGACTCCATCACAGAAGGGTTAGGGCCCTGCTGCTAGGAAAGCCAACCGAGCAAGGGCTATTGTATTGGAAAATATTTGGTTAACTGAGATGCCATCTTCTGCAATACTTTTAAGTGCTTTGTACAAAGAGTCCATACTTAGAGCTCTGCCCTACAGAAAGCTCTTAGCATGAGTTCAACTGTCACCACAGGATGAGGAAGGTAGGTGGGGAGAAATAACATCTTTGATGGTAGAGGGAACGAGGGAAGGAATACAAGCATTTTCATTTAGCAAAAAGCAAAATTGATGATGAAGAAAATGCAGTATTGATCTCTTTTTGCTTCCTGCTGGCACTGGAACTTTAAATGAAGTCATAGAGCAATAGAGACTCCAACTTTGATTGGTTGTGTTTCAGCCTAATCTCATTTTAAGAGTCTAGTTTGCATGATTGGTGGTGACGTGCAGAGGTTTGTCTTTAGGCAAAGTAAAGTTATCAGTTTTCCGATGTGCTATCATGATGATCAGATGGTGTTCTAGAGAGCTCCCATTCTGCGCTTGTCAATGGGCTCCTTCCCTGGACTATACCGTAGCCTCAGTAACAGTTCTGCTCAGAAACTCAACAGGCGGCACCACTTGCCCAAAGAGGAGCTTTCCAGGAAATGGATGTGAGTGATGGCTTATCAAGGTGCAGCCTGCACAGAGTTAGTGGGGACAGGAAAGCTTTGGCTGGCATGTGGAAGAATCTCAAGATGGTTGCAAGGTCAGGGAGGGCAGGTTGGGCAGAATGGATGATGTCATTAAAATGGGCTCTATGGTCACACCTCTTCCTGACGATTATCAAAAGCTGGGTTTGCACAGACAACTTCTTGCATTTTACCAGTGCACTATTTCCACTCTGCAGTCAATGAGGGCTCAATAGTCGGTGCAACAGGCCTTCTCCCTGGTAAGTGAGTTATGTATATAAAGCAAAGAACTTAAAATAGTCCCTGGCATTTAGTAAGAACTCAATAAATGTTATTGATTTTTCAGCATCTTGCATCTTTATCTGGAACTCTTCACGAGCTTTCAATATCTTGAGATGTCCTGAAAGGAGAAATCTAGAGATAACATAGAGGAGGATATGAGCATCAAATGTTGACTAATTCTTTAGAGGTAGATCGCCACATTGAATGACAAAAGCATGTTTCCACATTGAGCAAAATTCTTAACCTTCTGTTTTTCAATCTGTCCTCCCGGGGTGGAGGAGAGATAAGACGTAGTGTTTGTATATTTTCCAGACTTGAGACCAGGGTTAAAGTGGGACACCAGTCACTTCCAGGAGTCAAACCTCTCTGCAGGGGCTCTGACCACTCTTCCTCTTTCTGAGGAATGGACACAAAGAATGGGACCCTTTGTCAAAGATCAAAAGGAATGCCTTGGATTAGGACCATAGAAGAAAATCTTTGGAACTCAGTGACTGGGAGCTTGAAGAGAAGTAGAAAATAGGTTGCCCATGGACCCT
>RJWJ010038374.1:0-15063 GCA_004363605.1 Indri indri
CGGTCAAGGGTTCCTTGCTTCAACACTCACGATGAATGTTCGCATGTCGACGGCTCCAAGCAGACCTGCCCCGTAGAGCCAGGAGTCAGCTTTGGGCAGAGATTGGCAGCTTGGATCCGGTTTTCCTTGAGTGACAACGCACTTTCCCAAGCCAGTTTCCCTAGCGTTCCCTTCCCCATGCCCAGTCCCGTGACTCCGAATAACAGCTCCCAGGACCAGGACTTCCAGAGCGCGTGCTGGGCCTGGTGAGTGTGGATGAGACGCCGTCCCGTAGCAGGTGTTCCACAGGGCGTGTCACCTCAGATTCGCTTATACCTGCCCTGAACATGAAGAGGATTCAGCACAGTGTCTGACACCCAAACAATGCTGGGCTACCGTCCACATGCGGTCACTGGGACAGCCCAGCTGGAGCCAGGTCGGCTGAGAAGGACGCCCTGCACTTGAAGGACAGGTCTGCATTTCCTCCAAGCTGTGTCCACTGACAAGAGTGTCCTGTGGATGCTCCCACACCCTTGGGGAGAGACTCTGCAACCCCACCATGGCAGGTGACAACGTCGGTCTGTCCAGGGACTGTGGAGGTGCCTCTGCTGAACCGTTGTGGTCCGATCATAACCAGATGTGTTCTGACCCGCACTGACTATTCTATTCATGGCCTTCCCCTCTCTGTGAGCCTCGCAACTGGAAAGCTGAGAAGGAAATTCCAGTGTGGTCTTGCTGGACTTCCAGTCTCAGCTTAGACATGGATGTCACCACTCCGGTCCTCACAGTAAGAATAAGGTGGATGGACTGAAAATCAACAACTCTTCTTGGGCCCATCAGAGAACTGAGGTCTCAAGGCAAACCACCACTCTGAAGTCTGAAGAAGCTGGTGTCTCCAGGGAGACCGAGGGCCTGAGATTTGTCCATCTGCAGCAGAAAGCCCTGGATAGGGCAATAGGAACACTTGAGTAGGAATTTTGATGAATTGCTGAACTCTAAGTGTGAGACCAGGCAAGGAGCTTCTGGGAACCACGGTCCTGGAGGAGCCCCCACACTTTTGTAGGCTTCTCTCCAGGAATCCCAGCAGGCTCTCTCAAAGAGGATCTGGTGAGTCCAGAGGGAATACCCATCTTTCCATGGTCCTGACAGAAGGAAAAAAGTAGTAACCACTCTGTAATCCAGCCAGGAACTTTTTCTCTGCAGAGCAAGAGGCCTCATCTTGGGAAGGACATTCTGACATCCCACCCGCTAGTGAAAGGGAGCTCCACCCTACTGCAGCCTGACTCCAAGGCCCTATCACACTTAAGGAAGAAAAATAAAAAGAAAAGAAAGCTTCAGTCTATGGGAGAGAGTTTCAAACACATAGACTCAGAATGCTGTGGCCAAGGACAGTATTAGGGAGCCGGGGGAGGAGGTAGCGCCACCAAGAAGGAAGAAGAGAAACAGCAGTGAAGGCCACACCCCGGAGACACAGACCCACTGTGCCCTGCCAAGCCTGAGATGTAATCAGCTTAGAGAACACCCACTCCCCCACACCCCACTGCCATGTTGTTGGGCCCCAGTTACAATAATAGTAGATGACAGCTGGGAGAGCTGTCAGGGACAGATGCGCAAGGAAGAGATACACAAACAGAAGGGCTAAAGCCGGGAGACAATAATAATTTAGTTAAATAATGCCAGTCCCCCCACCAACAAATAGACACATCCACAATTATAGCTGGAGCCATTAACACTCTTCTCTTAGTAACTGGTAGACAAGGCAGACAGGACATCAATATGATATAAGTGACCTGAACACCACTGTCAAGCCACTTGGCCTGACTGGCATCCAACAACAGCAGAATATGCATTACTTTCAAGTGCACATGGAATATTCACCAATACAGAATACATTCCGGGGCATAAAACACAACAAATTTTTTAAAAATAGAAATCACACAAAGTATATTCTCAGACCATAACAAAATTACATTGATGACAGGATAGCTTGAAAATTCTCAAATATCCAGAAGTTATACAACATACTTTTAATAACCCATGAGCCAAAAAACTCTCAAGGGAAGTTTAAAAATATTTTGAACTAACTGAAAATGAAAATGAAACTTATCAAAAAATGTGAGATACAGTAAAAGCAGTGCTCAGAGGAAAATTGATAGCATTAAATACACCTTAGGAAACTAAAGAAAGAAGACAAAATTAAACCTAAATTAGTCAGACAAAGGAAATAATAAAAATTAGAGTAGAAATCAATGAAATTTAAACTAGGAAAACAACAGAGAAAATCAATGATACCAAAAGCTGGTCCTTCGAAAAGACAAAACAAAAAAAAAAAAAATTGATGAATCTCTAATCAAAAAAAAAAAAAAGGAAAAAAGAAAAGGTACAAATTATCAGTATCAGGAATGAAAGGGGCAGTTACTACTGATCCCGTGAACATAAAGGGATAATAAGGGACTACGATGGAAAACTCCATGTTCATAAATTTTATGACTTAAATGAAACAGACAAATTCTTTGAAAAGCACAAACTACCAACAACACTCACTCAAAAAATCAATAAATTGGAAATCGTCAAAATCTAAAAATCTTTTTTCTGCGATACTGAATGGGAAGACAAGCCACCTGCTGAAGGGAAATATTGGCAAATCACATCACTGACAATGAACTTGTATCAAGAATGTATGAACAATTCTCAAAACTGAACAACAAAAAAATATTTTTAAATGAACAAAACTTGATGCTTCACCAAGGAAGATACATGGATGGCAAAGAAGCACATGAAAAGCTGCTAAAATCATTTCTCATCAATAAGATGCAAATTAAAACCAGAATGAGATACCATGACACGCTTACTAGAAAAACTGGTTTTTTTTAATTTAACAACATCAAGTACTGGCGTGAATCAAAACCAACCGGACCTCTCTTCCCTTGTTGGTAGGTGCACAAAGTAGGGCAGCTTTGGACATAGGAAAACGTTTGACAATTTCTAATAAGGTTAAACACAAACTCACTCTACAACCCAGAAATCCGCCCCTAGATGCTGACCCGAGAGAAATGAAAACACATGTCCGAAAAAGGATCTGCTCCTGAAGGTTGACTTTATTTGCAATTGCCAGAACTGAAAACAAACACATTTCCCCTCAACTGGGAACAGGTAAACAAACTGCGGTATTTCCGTGCAATGAAATACCACTCCAATAAAAGGAGAAAGCTATCGATACATGAACAACATGGATGAATTTCAAATGCATTGTGTTAAAGGAAAGAAGCCAGACTCAAAAAGCTGCACACTGTGTATTATTCCAGTTATTGAACATTCATGTAAAGGCCAAACTAGAAGGGACGGAACAGATCGATGTGACCACAAAGGGCCCCTAGAAGGAATTTGGAGGTGTGGGGACTGCTCCGTATCCTGATTACAATAGTGGTTACATGACACCATGAATTTGCCAAAACTGTACACCAAAAACAGTGAATTTTACTTTGCGCGAATTAAAAAATAATTTTAAATGTCAGTGTCCACTTATGCACTTAATTAGTGCTTACCGAGTGACTATTTTATGATACAAACTTTGCTGGATTCCACGCAACAGCAAACAAGATAAACACACAGTCTCCTCTCTCTAAACTTGCTAGTGCAGGAATTGGCAAATTACAGCCTGTGGGCTGAATCCCGCTCACCATCCATTTTTGTAAATGAAGTTTTATTGGAGCGCAGCCACACCCATCCATCTATGCATTGTCTGTGGCAGAGTTGAATAGTTGTCCCAGAGACCTACAGCCCACAAAATCTAAAATATTTACCATCTGGCCCTTTAAAGAAAATGTTTGCCAATCCCAATGCAGTGGGTCTCAAACTTTATTTTGCCTAAGTATCTTTGTGGAGCCTGTTAAACCCACGTTCTACCCTCAGAGTTTCTAATTGAGTAGGTATGAGCTACTCCGCAGGTCTGCAGATTTCTAGATGATTCTAAAGCAATTAGTTCCGGACCACACTTGGGAAAAGCTATTTAAGAAACACAGACAGAAGCAAAGAACTGCAAATGAGTGAATTTTGTTCGCAGGGTTAAACTATAATTCATGCGTCAAACTCAAGTTTGACACCCTGGCCCTTTTAGAAGTTGCTTCAACGATTTGAAGGTGGCACCCTCTGGGTAAAACAATATTTTGAAAACAGATGCTTAGGAAGAATTATAGGCAAGGGGTTATTTTACTCACCTTATCTCCCGTTATGAATACATGTAAAATCTTTCAAGAATTTGGTAATAAAACCGCACATTATTTTAGGTTTCAGCCCCAGTCGAGCCCAGCCAGGGTTCATCGGCGAGGCAGCCCAGCCCTCTTCAGGGAGGACGGTGGCTGTCTCTATTCGTCATCCCGAGGGGGTGCCGTGGCAGAGGGGAGGACGTGGGGAAGGACCGGAGGTTCATGAGGCCGACGTGCCGCCCGCTCCCTGCAGAACCCCTCTCTGCTTCTAGACCTCTGCCCACCGGCCCGGCCCGCCCCAAGCTCTTCATCCCATCTTGCTCCTCCCAGCTTCTCCTCTTCAGAGCACCAAGGCCGACTCCTAGCTGGGCCCTGTGTCCCCCACACACTCCCAAACCGCAACAGGGCAGTAAAGGTCACAGCAGAAGAGGGGCCACCTTAATGGAGCAGAGGAAGCTGGTGTGAAATAACCATAATATCACCACGAACGCTCCGTCGCGCTCTGAGTTTCCTACAAGCTGGAGAGAAAAATCGAATAGACAAACCGCAAAATGCTAATATTAGCAAAATGTCCCCGACATGGTGTAGGAGTGAGTCAGAGGATGGGGAAGTGTCTGGGTTAGGGGGGAGGTAGCGTACGTTTTCCTGGGTGTGTACATCAACCTCTCTCCAACAACCACTCCTCAGCCGCCCCAAGGAGGATCTGCTGTTAGCTGGTGTCTGCTTGCCTGAAATGCCAACTCGGGCAGCCAATCCCGGTCCCCTGCTGTCAGCCCGGAGTCATCCAGTGAGTTCCATCAGCTTTAGGGTTTTAATAATGTTTTTAGAATATTACACAATAGGGGTATTATTGCTTCAATTAGTAATTAAATGACATCATGACTGGGAAGATTTTATTTTGAGAGTGAAGTTAGCCATGATGCAAAGTAAGATTATTTTTGGTCTCTCGAAACCTCTCCTGACAGCTCACAATTCTGAAATCTGACGGAACATACGAATTACGTCTCACTCGGAAACACGAACCTTTCAAAAATACTACTTAAGTTTCCAAATATACTTAGCTTGAACTCTACATCTGAAGCCAAGATGGCCCTACTCTATAATTAGTAATGAATCGCCCGTCTTCTTTAGATTATTTTCTCTCTGGTTATTATTTGAAGAAAGTGGTGTGTCCAACAGGTGTCCCATCTGACCTTCCTCATCGCATCCCGTAACTGGAACATTCCGCCGTGATGGATGGCAGGGAGATGAAGGGGACGCGTTTGATGTGTGCAGACACGCAGAGGATGAATTTCTAGCTGGAATGACAAGAATCCCCACTGCTCTGCAGACAGGAGGGGCGTAGTGAGGCTAACTGATTTATCCTGGTGAAAACAAGACTTCATACAATATTAAAAAGAAGCAGAAAAAGTGAAAACTCCAGCGTCCTCTCCAGCAAAGGTCATGATAAAGCTGACATGAAGAGGAAAAAGGGAGAGCCACGTGGCATCCGTCCCTCATGAAGTCACGCGTTGCTCACCTCCTTATATCTCTTTAGAAACATTTGTCTTACGTGGAACTGTCTTATCAAAAGCAAATTAAAAGAAAATGCCATTTCAAGGAAGGTTTTGCTCTATAGGTTAAAAGATAAGTGACAAAATGCATTATTGGTGTATCTCTAGAAATTATAACTATATTCTTCTAGACACATTCAAAGTTGCTGTGAAAATTTGTACAAAGTAAATTTGGAATTTTTACTCTCAGAGCAATATTAATGATACATAATTAGTGGTATTAAGGGCTGAAAATCTTCATGTGAGAAAGAAAAAAATTGGCATCCGCCTACTCCCTGAAATAAACAGTCTCAAAGTTGACGCACACACACACACACACAAAGGATGACAAAAAGTCATCAGGACTCTCATCATTCAAATACAAAATGGCTCCCATCATCTTTAAGCCCAAGCAGTAAAGAAAAGATCCACAGATCATGTTTCAAGGAGAAAGAATAAAAAGTCTCCGTCCAGGGCTGTGTTACAGACAGGGATGTCCAGTTCACGACAAATTGCCATCAGGAGTGAGGGTGGCACAGAGTCGGGTGGCTCAGGTGCAGCCTGCGGTCCTCAGGGGACACAGACACAGCCACAGAGCCAGTCGTCAAAGAAGAAGTCACAGGGCAGGCCAGAGGAGGACCGCCCGAAACAGCAGGGAGGACAGAGCCTGGCTGCCTGCGACGGGGGGGACTGACTTAGGGTGACAGCTGACAGCCTCCTGCACGCGAGTCTGTCGGGGCACAGGACTGAGAACGATGCATCCAGGGCAGCGACCTGGCGACCAGGGCGGAATGGTGGACAGCGGCCAGGCAGACGCAAGGCCGGGACGGGGGTGACGTGGGTATGCGGGAGGGGGCGGGGCGTGGAGTCCCTGCCGCTGCCGCAGGTCGGCGACTCACAAGGAGCCCTCCACCCTCCTGCAAGAGCCCCCGTGTTCACAGTCCCTCCTGTGCGTGTGTGTGTGTGTGTGTGTGTGAGAGAGAGAGAGAGAGAGAGAGAGTTTCCTGTGGCTGCCATAACAAATTACCACAAACTGGGTGGCTTAAAACAACAGAAAGTCTCACATGTTTGGAGGCCAAAATTCTGGAATCAAGGTGTCCGCAGGGCTGTGGTCCCCACAGAGGCACAAGGGGCAAATCCTTCCTTCCTGCCCGGCCCACCCCCGCGGACTCCAGGACGTGTGGTCACCTCCCTCCAACTTCCCTCCACTGTCACATTGCCCCCACCTGTCTCCCCTCCATGTGTTTCTTAAAAGGACACTTTCTTATCTGTTTACTGCGGCTATAGCAGAATACCACAGACCGGGTATTTTGTAAAGAAAAGAAACGTACTTCTCACAGTTCTGCAGGCTGGAAAGCCCAAGGTCGAGGGGCCGGCATCTGCTGAGGGCCTTGAGCTGCATCATTCCCCAGGGGAGGCAGAAGGGCGAGGTGGGAGAGGGGGCCCCACTCCCAAGACGGCAGCATTAACCCATCCACTTGCCCCCAGGGCCCGATCGCCACCCATTAGGCCCCACCTTCCAACCTTGTTGCCTTGGAGATGGAGTTCCCAACACACGCCTTTTGGGGGACACATTGAAGCCATAGCACTTGTCATTGAAGATCCCTAATTATACCTGCAAAGACCCTTTTTCAAGTACAGTAACATTCATAGGTCCCAGGGACTAGGATGTGAACATACAATTTTTTTTGGTGGGGGGAGGGGCCATACGACCCTCTACATATACTTTGTTAGTGTTTTAATAGAACGTTTTCTCATAGAGGAGAACATGAGGCACAGGTGTGTTCGGGAAGACCGAGCGCAGAAGCAGACTGAGGTGGAAGCTGATGCCCGAGGGCCCAGGTGGGCTGGGTGGTGTCATTCAGGAGACCACGTGGCCGTGGGGCTGTGGGAACCAGTGGTGGCCAGGGGGCCATTGTGGCCCCAGGAGAGCTCCAGTCAATGTCAAGTCCATCCCAACAGAGCATCAGTGACCCCTCACCTGGGCTCCTCAGACAGGAGGGACCAGGGAAAAGATACTGGGCGTCTGCTGGAGGTGCCGGGCGGGGACTATGGGGTGCTTAATACCTGTGTCCCAAGGCAGTTCGCTGTTATTTTTAATACTAAAATATGTATGGTGCAAAAATTCCAATTATATACAAAATTATATTCAAACGATTCTTTCTCTGCAGTATTTTAAGACATGAACCACAGAAGAAACAAGAATCCTAAGAAATCTTAAGAAAACCAGCCTGCGACACCCAGGGCTGTAAATTCTCACTTTTAGAACAGATCAGCTTTGTGTTGAACACACGGAAAGCACGTTGCTAGGTCAAGCCTGGGCTGCTTCTTGGAAAGGGTGGGATTCAGGCAAAGCCCGCCACGGTTGTGAAATCCCAGTGGCCAGTGCAGCGACTCAGCGGTGCCAGGGAGCCCAGAGAGCACAGCTCACCCGCCCTTCCCTGTCAGAAGCCCAGCCCATCTACCATCCCACTGGCTGTGTTTCCTTCCCTGCACCACTTGGGTTCCAGTGACCCTCCGGAAGGCACAGGGCCAGCCGGAGAGCCTGAAAACATTCCTTCCCCCAGCTGGCACGGGCGCCCCGCATCTGGGAGGCACGGAGTGCGTGTGACTCAGCCCCGCTCAGGAAGAGTCGCAGGGCCCGAGCGTTGAGTCAGCCTCTTGCAGGTTGTTTTCCTGAACCTCAGAGATGTTTTGGAAGGCACTTGCCTGCCCCTCGTCTGGAAAGAGCACTGCCAGACGTCACTCTATCCGGCGGGTCTCCAGCAGACACGTGCATCAGAACAATCTGTGCACTTTTTAAGAAATAGCCGCCCAGAGACCAGGTCCCACCCCAGACCTGCTGCGTAAGAGCTACCAGGAGCGGGAGCCAAGCCTGTGCTGGGTGTTTGGGATTTTTGTTTTGTTTCAGTGTTCCATGAGTGACTCAGACACTTACCACTTGCTGAGAGCCACTGAGTTCACTGACCCCAAGTAACCATCAAGGCACAGAGGCCCCAGGAAACCAAACGCTTTGTCCAAGGTCACAGAATGAGTTAATTAAGACCCCAGGCCCCTCCTAACTCCCAACATGTTTCTCCTTTCTCATGCACTCAGCCTTTTAGGGGAGAATTCAGAATGCTCCATCCTGGTATGCCCGATGCAGCTCCCACCCAGAAAGTAAAGACATGATGCTCAGTTTGGAGAACAGGCCAGCACGGCCCACTCGTCTGTGAAGGAAACCCCTCAGTTCAGAAAGCAGTTGTGGCTTGGCCAGGAGCGCTTAGAGACACCCTCCACTTCTTAGGAAAGAAGTGAACTCTTCTTCCCCGTAGAGTTTAGGGATCTGAGGGGCATCGCTGAGGGAAAATTGAATATTCTTCCATAATGACCACCAGAGAAACGGCCCAGTCCTCCCCAATCAAGCAGGACGGGAAAGTGCAGTGTGCTCCCGGGCTCCGACGGGGGGTGGGTGGCCCTCACTCATCACAAGGCCTTCCAGCTGGTGGACCCAGGAAGCCACACAACTCCAGCAGCATGGGGGCATGGCACCGACAGTTCAGCCCTGAGAACAAGGATGCCCCCAGGTGCCCAAGCACTGTGTTCATGCCTAAGAATAGAAACACGAATATAATAGTCTTATCCACTCTACTGTCCAACTTAAATTTCCCCAAGTATCCCAACATGCCTTTTATAGTGGTTTTAGTTTTTAACCCAGGAAAAATTAAACTTCTTTCAATGTATTTGGTTATTATTATTTGTTTGGTTATTAATATTTTTTCTTTTATTTTAGAACAGTTCTTCATCCACCCTCGTGTTTGTCTGGTTTTCATGACATTGAACAGATTCTAGGCTAGTCGTCTTATAGAACATCTGACATTCTGGATCTGCCTGATTGCTTCCTCTTATTTAACATTTAGGGGGAAGAACACCATGTAGGCGACCTTGTTGCAGCACAGGATTATTCTTTTGGGGGGACAATTTGTCCATGGGCAGCCCCTTCAAGCCAGCTCCTATGCCACTGGGCGTGTTCCCGCCAGTTCGTGAGCACGCCCTGATGTCTGCAATTACATGTTTAGGCACAGATTGTGCCTTCCCTATCCGGCATCTGTCATTTCTCCAAAGAGCCCTGGTTGCTTTCACAGGAGAATGGTACTTAGAAACCAAGGTGCAGTGCTACCCGTGCTCACTACTGCAGGGATGTCTTTGCTTCTTGATACTGTCAGTGGCGAGTAATAAACACATTCTGTTCTGATACACCTACTACAAATCTAACGCCGTGGGCTGTTCCTCACCTCCCCTATTCTGTATGTGCATCTCCCTTCTCCCATAGTGAGGTCCCCGGGTCCTAACAGTATTAATATGTTTGCTTATTTGATCTCTTCCACAATATTTACAAAGTGATTTAAAAATCACAGAATTACAACAGCCATAACAGTGTCAATAACAAACCTGCTCAGCAAAGTTCTAAGTTATTTGAATTAATTCTTTTCTCGTTAATGGTTAGGGTTATCAGTTTGACATATGGCTAAATTCATTTGTTTACATTTTTATTCAATCCTAGAGTAGGCTTTTTTTTTTTACTGTTTTGTATTTAATATTATTTTTAATGCTAAAATATGTATCGTGCAAAAATTCCAATTATATACAAAATTATACTCAAATGATTCTTTCTCTTATTCCTCCCCTCTATCCTATTCTTACCCAAGCCTTATAGGTCACCACTTTTACTAAATTCTACTTTATCTTTTCTGTGTCTGTTTTTGCAAAAATATGCAAATATAATTATATATTTTTATTCCTTCTCTCTTGTAGTCTTTTGCACCTTGCTTTATTCACTTAAAAATAGATCCTGGAAATCATGTCAAATCAACTCTCAAAATCTTCCTCATGTGTTAGTCAGAGCTCTCCAGAAAAAGAGAACTGACAGGATACGTGTAGATATAAGGGAATTTATTATGGAAATTGGCTCATGCGATTATGAGGCCGATCTGCTGTCTCCAAGCTGGAGCACCAAGAAAGCCAGTGCTGTAGCTAAGTCCAAGTCCAGAGGCCTCAGAAACAGGGGAACCAACGGTAGAACTCTCAGTCTGAGGCCGCAGGACTGAGCACCTGAAGCTCCGAGGTCCAAGAGCAGGAGAAGGCGGTTGTCTCAGCACCACAAGAGAGCAATTCTCCCTTCCTCCACCTTTTGTTCTATCCAGGGCCTCAGTGGATTGGGTGATGCCCTCCCACCTTGGTGCGGGTGGGTCTTCCTTACTCAGTCTACCGACTCAAACGCTCATCTCTCCCAAAATCACCCTCACAGACACTCCCAGAATAATGTGTTACCAGCTATGTGGGCAGCCCTTAGCCCAGTCGACACACAAAATTAACCATCACATTAATTATTAATTTACCTATACACATTAATCCATTGATTATCAATTTATTTCTCATACGGAATGCCCACCCAGAAATCAGCTGGGAAAGAGAAAACGTGGATTGACGAAGTTGCCGAAAGCATGGGTTAGAAGAGGGGTGAGAGAGAGGCGGTGAAGGGCAGTAGGTCAGACCCCGTCGCAGGATCCGGTACCACACGCCGACCTGTGGGGGGGGATGCGGCAGCAGACAGCGTGGAGGGGGCCTGGTAGCAGGGCTTTTTGCAGGCTCAGAAGCTGCCCCAAAGAGCTGCAGAAAGTGAGTGGCGGCGTTTCCAGGTCCGTGCCAGGGACTCGGTCTCACTCCGCAGGTTAATCAATGCCCAGGGTGCAGCGTGGGTCGCAAAGTCAGCTTCGAAGATTCTGATTTTAAAGCACTCAGGTAGGATTACACCTGTACCCGGCACAAGGGCAGATAAGAGGGCCATCCTCAAGAGCAGGAATTCTCAACTCTGGTGTCTGTAAACCCTGTGACTTTCCTTGCAAGACGTATGAGTGGACGTAAGGGGGAGAGCATGCAGGGCTTTCATCAGGTTTTAAAAGGAGTTTGTGACTCAAAGAGTAAAAGAGCTTACGGAGCACTGACGTGGGGCCAGGACACTCCCCGGGAGCAGATGGCTGCACTGGTTATGCTGGCTGTGCCGAGCCAACGCGGTCAGCAAGGCTGATGTTCATGGCTCCATCCACTGTGACCACAGATGCCCTTTGTATACACTGTTTCATGCACCCTTAAGAAAAGCACATGCTTATTATCAGCCTTGTCCAAGAGGGGTCGATACCAATGTCAAGGCCACGGTGTCGGTTAGCGGCAATGCTGGGATTCACACTCACGCCTGCCTGGTGCACGAAATGGCCTCTCATCCGACTATCCACTGCTGACCCACCACGCCCGGTCCCGCGTCTCTTACTTAGAGACCAAATGGGAGCACACTCGGGGAACCGCAGCCACATGGCTTGAGAGCGCACAACCTCGTCACCGCAAAGACCACGTGGGCGCCCTTCCCGGGCTCTTCTCACAGCTGCAGCCTCAGGGACTCCCCTGCAGTCCCGTCCTGACAGCTCCTCAGCACAGAGCGGGCTGGCTCAGTCCTCCGCCCACGTGGCCCCAGGGCAGCGCAGCACTGCTACAAGCCCTCCTGTGGCCAGGCCACCCCTTTATTTACTTGTGGAAACTGAGTCCCCTGCGTGGGCCCACCTTCTGAGTCCCCTGGTACTGGGCTCTTTTCTGTCCCTTGTCCTGTGCCCAAGGTCCCCACCTGGGATTTGCTCCTACCTGCCAGGTCACTTCCAGCTGCCTGCAGCCTCTCAGCACCCAGCCCTGATTCCTGCCTGGGGCCGGAGCCCTGCTGTCCTGCAGACTCCCACTCCAGCTCTGACTCCACCCGGCCACCCTGCCCTCTGGACACCATGGTTTGCTTCCAGAGAAAATTCCAGAGCCTCCAGCTGGGTCTGCTGGTGCCAATAGCACCTGCAAATTTATCCCCCACTGCAAAATGTCCTTAGCAAAGGCTTCCAAGTGAGTGCTGCTTACAGAAACTCATCCTGTTAACCATCAAGAAGTTAATTTCAAAAGCCAAATTAGAGTTTCTAAGTGTGCTCTAAAACTGTCACAGGACATGCCGGCACTGTGACAGCGCCTCCATCCTGCAGAGGACAGAGCGTCATCGCTGCCCCATGGGAGACTGCCAGGCAGGTCCAGGGCCCCTCAGGAACATGGATGCTGGGAGCTGCATGAACACCATCCACGCTGAAGCATCCAGTGGGAATGTAATTAATAACAAATGGAAAGAATCCACTTACTAGAATTATTATGGCAAAATGTTGTAATTTTACTTTCTTTGCCTGCCTTTTTCTTGAAATTGATCTTCTTCCATGACTTCTCCCTGGAGGGAGGCTGGGAACATTTTCCAATATTTAATAAGGAATCGTCCCCTTCTTAAGGACAACCTTGTGTTGCAAATCTGGTGGTTGGCCTCGACTGAACAGATGGGGTTTTCCATCAATCCTTTTAGAGAAACTTGGATTCTGCGTGTCTGTAATCAACCCCGAAATCCTACCTCTCTCGATAATGCTGCCATTTACTTAATCCATCAGCAAACACGTCTACGGTGCTTACCGTGTGCCAGGCACAGTTCTAAACACTTCACAAATATCAGCTCACGGGATGTACGTTTGCACTAGGCCCCACTGTGTGCAAAAGCACATGAGGCTTAGGGTCAAGCCTGTGATGCTAAAGTCATTTATATAATTTAAAATTTATTAGGAGTAAAATATTTTTTAAATTTTATGCTATCCCCAGCCAAAAATAAGATGTCTACAATACCGTAATTAGAAGCTAACAGGGTGGGAGGGGGTAGGTGAAGAGTGACCGTTAATGAGTTTCTTTTTGGGGTGATGAGAATGTTCTGGAATTAGAGAGGGGTGATATTTGCACAACATTGTAAATATGTAAAAGGGACTGAATATAGAAATATAGTAAAGGTAAAATGAACTACATCTCGATTTTTTTTCAAGTTAACAGAAAAGGAAGAGAAGAAAAGCACCAATTCTCTCACCCCTTCTCCGACTCCAAATACCCAGGCCCAACCCTCTCAACTCTGACTCTTCTCCCCTTTCGCCCGTGGCTCAGACGGAGGAGAGGAGACAATGGAACTGGGGAGACAGAGATGAGAGAGTGCAGCGGTGCCGCAAGAGCAACCAGAGCAGGCCTCACATCGGAGGAGAGAGCATTTGCCTCGGTGAGAAGAATGTGCACATCCTCCCTGTCCGGCAGGCCCCGCGTAGGGTGGCCTTCCCCAGGTGGCCTTCCCCAGGTGGCCTTCCCCAGGTGGCCCTTCCCCAGGTGGCCCTTTCCCAGGTGGCCTTCCCCAGGTGGCCCTTCCCCAGGTGCCCTTCCCCAGGTGGCCCTTCCCCAGGTGCCCTTCCCCAGGTGGCCCTTCCCCAGGTGGCCCTTCCCCAGGTGCCCTTTCCCAGGTGGCCTTCCCCAGGAGGCCCTCCCCAGGTGGCCCTCCCCAGGTGGCCCTTCCCCAGGTGGCCCCAGCCTGGCTGCATGGGCCTTCTGGGATCCTGGAGTGAGAGGGCGGGGACAGGCCAGGACAGGCGGATGGGCGAGAGATGTCCTTCACTGGGGCTCCCACGGCCTCAGCAGGAGAAGCGCAAGTGGGCAGATGCCAGCGTCAGCCTGAGCTGGGGGCTCAGGAACACTCCCCATAGCAGGCAGCCTGGAAGGGGGTCTTAAAGGGGGATTCCAAGTCCACCAGGAGACCAGGCAGCCCCAGGCAGAGGAGCCCTGGAGAACAGGGCTCCATGACTGCGAAGCTCCAGCGCAGGTGAGGTATGGCCCACAGGGAGGGAGGGGCCCTGTGCCTTGCTGGGCGGGGACCCAGCCCGAGACTGGAAGGGAGAACAAGGGAGAAGCTTCTTTGCTGTTGGACAGCAACCACACTGGGGGGGCTTGGGTGCTGGGGGTGGGGGCAGTCCGCCCGAGTCGTCAGGGCTCTGGTGGCGCAGCAGCACCTACACTGGGGTGAGTTGGGTCTGACACCACCATGGGCCCCACCAGTGGAGACACCTGCTCCCCTGGAGCCTGGGGACGATCCCAGGAATAGTGGACAGGACGAAGCGGGAACAGAGCTGAGGACAGAACCGCCCGGGCAGGAGGAGAACTCAGGAGAGAGAAGAAGAGATGGACGGTGCACAGGAAGGAGAAGAGGTGAGACGTGGGGAGGGGGTGCTCCCGGGGGAGGGGCCGTGGGGAGCAAGCGCGGGCTGACAGAGGCCTTGCAGCCGTGAGGAGGACCAGGGACTCGTCCAAGGTGACCTCTGTCCCCGTGCTCCCGACACACACCAGGAATTCCCAGGAGGAAGAGGGAAAGAGCGAGGCTTCTCGCTTTCTGAAGGAGAAGGAGGCGCCCAGGCAGGCTCCAGGCCACGGCGTCCGGCCTGGCC
>RJWJ010038375.1:0-15026 GCA_004363605.1 Indri indri
ATGTTAACCAGCACTTAGTGTCATTCCTACAACCGTCCAGAAAAGAGACAAAGCCTCCAGCCAGACTATCCTAAGGAGTACGAATGTTCCAGAGGGCAGGAACAAAATGGGAGTGACCATGGCCTTTCAATTTCAGATATTCCAGATATCAAGCCAAGGTCCAATGTGGCCTCTCTGAGGCAGGGATGATACCTTACTCATTCCTGTATCCCTTGCACATCGTCCTAAAAACTCTCCATACACATCTGCAGAACGAGCGCATGGATACCATCCTCAGCACTTGCCCAGCCTGCTTTGTGAAGAGAGTAAAAGTTCAGCGAGGTCCTCGGGTAAGCCACAACACTAACACTGCCAAAGTTTCCGCCAGGCTTTCACAAGGCGCTTCAGTTGTATCCCACGCCTGTCTCTGCCTCTGCCCCTGTTGTTTGCTGATTGAACTTTCCTGGTACAGGTGGCGGGTTCAAGCCAGCTCTGCTGGGGCCTTGAGAGAATTACAAGCCAGAATGCTGAATGTGGTACTTTAACCACACAGAGGTCTTTTATTTTTGTGTAGTTAAATGTATCTACCTTTTCTTTCGTGACTTTCAGCCTCTGTATCATGACTATCAGGTTATGTTTACAAGGTCAGGACACACTCGGATTATAAATTCACCCACGTTTTCTTCTAGGACTTCTATTGTTTTATTTGTTTTTACACTTAATTATTTAATACATTAGGAATTTTGTGCATCTGTATCTATAAGAAATTAAGAAAAGGATCCAGATTAATTTTTTCTAAACAGTCAGCCAGTTGCCCCAACATCAATTACTGGGGCATCTTTCTTCTCGCACTGATATTAAAATCCCACTTGTACTATAAATAAATCCCATATACATTTGTTCACTGTACTATAATATTTTCCATTTACTCTAATTTTTCTCCAATACTAAACTGTTTTAATGATTGTAGTTGCATATTATGTTTTAGTATCTGGTAGGACTAATCTCCCTTAATTATACTTCATTTTTTTAGAATTTCATATATTCCATTTTGTAAAATGAATAATAACATCATTTTGCCATGTCCCCCCAAAAGATCTTATGTGCATTTAATTGAGATTTCATTCTTTTCATGGAGAGATTTAGGGGAAATAAACATTTTTGTAATAATGTGTCTTATTATCCAAGAGTATATGTCTCTCCAATGACTTAATGACTTAAATCTTTTACGTTCCTCAATATAATTTGTTTTTTGTTTTTTGGTTCTTTTTTTTTTTTTTTAGAGACAGGGTCTCACTCTGTTGCCCAGGCTGGAGTGCAGTGGCATGTAAACCTCAAACTTGTGGACTCAAGTGATCCTTCTGCCTCAGCCTCCCAAGCAGCTGGGACTACAGGCATGTGCCACCATGGTCGGCTAATTTTTCTATTTTTTGTAGAGTCGGCATCTCGCTATGTTGCCCAGGCTGGTCTCGAACTCCTGGCCTCAAGTGATCCTCCCACTTTGGCCTCCCAAGGTTCTGGGATTATAGGTGTGAGCCACCACACCTGGCCACTCAGTATAATTTTTAAATTTTCCTCATATTGTTCCTGTATGTTACATTTAACTTCAAATGTTTTATTCTTAGGCTGAGGCGAAGATCGCCTGAGCCTAGGAGTTCGAGTCTGCAGTGAGCTATGATCACCCACTGCTGCACTCCAGCCTGGGCAACAGAGTAAGACCCTGTCTCTATAAAAATTAAAAAAAAATTATTTTTAATGTTTAATATGTTTAATTATTATTTTTTAAATTCTACATATCATTTCCTGTGCTTAGAATACTTTCCCACCACTTCTCCATTGGGCAAATTCTGCTCATTCTTCAAGGCCCCATTCAAATATCACTCACTTTGTAAAGTCTTCCTTGGCCCCATATCCAATCAGGATAGACCAGTGTCCTTCCTCTGTCTTCCTGCGACATCTCATATATAACACCACCACGCCACTGGTCATGTTTAGTGAGACTGCTGCAGGCAGACCTCTCACCCTCCTTATGCCTGGGAGCTCTGTAAGGAGAGGAGCTAGTGCTCTCTGTGCCCAGCTCATAGCAAGCACGCAGCAATTACAGGCCATAATCACAGAATACGCTTCTTCATATTTCAGTAGGGTTTTTGCAGTGCTAACGATGATAATATTGATAAATGGTAGAAATGGGAATAATGAGATGGCAGGGTTATTTTTTTTCCTTAAACACAAGCCATGTTTAAAAATGCAGAAAATTATCCCATAATGAGAAATCATAAATAATTAAGAAATGAAAACCAGATACATTCTTCTCCTGGCATCTATTTCGGCCTCCTGTAAAGAGGCTGCGTTGTGACAGTGGATAGAGCATATTCTGGGATTAACAAGACCTGAATTTAAATCCTTGATCCACTACTTATTAGCTAGATAATGAAGTTTCTTTACTTCTCTATGCCTTATTTTCTCTATGTATAAAATAGGCATAATAAATATCTTCATAGAAGGATGTCCAAGAGACATCTCAAATGTCCAAAATGTTTGATTTCGCCCCAGAGCTGCTCCTCTATACTCTTCCTCATCCCAAGACATGACATGTGATCCTCCCGGTTTTCTGAAAAAAATTGGACATATCCAAGATTTCCCTCTTTCTTCTACTCCAAGTTGCCAACCCATCAGCAAGCCCTGTAAGCAATTCCTTAGAAATATTTCCAGGATCCAGTGACTTCTCACCAGCTGCTCTCCCACCATCTGGACAAAGCTGCCACTGTCTCTTGTCTTAACCCTTACAGCAGCCTCGTAAGTGGCCTTCCTGCTTCGATCCTGGCCCCTACGGTCTATTTTCCACATGCTGACCGAGTGATCTTTTTAAACTACATCAAATCATGTCACAGCTCTGCTCAGAACTTTCCAAGGATCTCCTATCCCATTCCGTCTAACTCAGAGAAAAACTCAAGCCCTCACAGTGGCCTGCAAGGACCAATTTGACAACTCTCTTCCCCCAACCATCTCTCCCCAACTTCATCTCCATCCGTCTCTCCCTTCCTCTTTGATCCAGACACACTGGCCTCCCTGCTGGTGCTAGAACATGCCAGCAGGATAGACCTCAGGGCTTTTGCATTGTTCATCTCCCTGCCTAGAAAACCCTTTACCAGATATGTGGGTGACCCCTCACCTCTTTCAGGCCTCTCTCCAAATATCCCTTCGTCAAAGGGGCCTTCCATTATCACCTCATGGAAAATAGCACCTTGCCCACCCCCTCATCTCTCCAATGCTCTCTATTCTACTTTTCTTTATTTTCTTCACAGTGTTCACCATGGCCCATCATATGTTTACTCGGCAAATGCTTGTTGCACCCCAACCCTTACTAGGTGTTCAAGTAAGACTTACTGAATGACTGGATAAATTAATACACTCTGAGTACAACCCTATAATTTATATAAAGCATCCAGCCACAGAATAGATTCCCCTAAAATAAGCAGTCACTAAGGAACTGGCGAGAACACTACCCCGTCTCTGATGCCCATGCCCATTACTCACCCAAATGCTTAAGTGACTCAGAATAAAGATTTCCTTGTTTTACACAGAACAACAAGAACAAAAAAATCTCCCTGGAATCCAATAGAGATTGCCAACCTAAACCTCTTTTCCACTTTTCCTTTTGTTTTTACTTTTAAAAATTATGGCTCTTTCCCCTCCCTCCTTCCCCCAGACTCGGGGACTCCTCTCCTTCTGTTCATTCCCACTCGGAGCTGAAACCAGAAACAGCTGTTTACCGCATTGTCCTCATTTCCCTTCATTGTTACCACTCTGTTCTCTGGTGGCTTCCCTGTCGTGGATGTTTTTCAAATGAATTCCCAAAAAGTTGAGAGAGAAAAGCACCAGGAAAGACCCAAGACACAGCCTAAAGTAAAAATAAACTATAGGCTATCTTCTTTAGGAAAAACGATTTAAAAATTGACCCTAACACGGTGACATATATAACATCTAATATTATCCTCATATGTAATAATGTTAAAGACCTGGAGAAAGAACACACTATACAGAATAAAGGATTAATTTCTTTTAATTTATTAAAAATGTGAATAAACAATAATTATGCATGTAGAGCTTTTCCTCTGATGAGCAAATATTAAAAAGTTATCTAACAAAGGACTAAAATCGTATGATCTCCAGTCAATCAGCAAATTAATTTTTGGGTACCTGACCCACAACCCCTGCTTTCATTTTTATTTTAATGCAGGGCTCAATAATACAAAGGAATGTACAGGTCCATCTGCTAAATAACAGCTTACCCACCCAGTAATTATTTTTTTTAAATGGACAATTTCCTTATTAGTAAATGCAAATTAGATCATTTTCCCAATAAAAGAATGTAACATACTGGAAAAGATAAATCTCCAATACATTGGCAGAAAGTCATCAAGTAGGTTGTGAGTCCAAGAATAACCATGGGTAAACTGAATTACACATTTAAAAGCTGCTTTGAAACTGCATTAACTAGAAGAAATAGAGCCACTCCTTTAAAATGACTGTGGAGGGACCAAAGGCACTAAGCATTTCCTTGGAACAATAGTTTTTTCTCTAGATAATTTAACCTAACAGAAGGAAACCATCAAGCGAATCAACTAAAAAATAAAGACTAAAAACTCATTTGGGTTTGACTTTATGCTAAATGTTGTCAGTCTATAATAGTAATTATACCTGAGCATACCAAGTTCCCATTTGGGAAAACAGCCAGAAATGTGCTGGATCGATGGGGAGGAATTAGCCAGCCCAGGGTTTAAGTTTAAATTTTGATGCAGATAATCTAAAATGTACTGTTACTACAGGCAGATATTCAGTTATTGACCAAAATTCTTTCTTTTAAGACCAAGGAATATATTAACACCAAAATCCACACTGGCTAGAAATACTACTAGTTAGAAAGACCATAGCACCAATTAGCCTAGGACAGCCCCAGTATACACCTGTTGTCCCAGCATCAGGTTCGACATTTGTCGTAGACAGAAGCATCCCAGGTTGAATGGTAGCTTATGTGGTACATATAAAATACATGTTTAAATGTAGGCAGTAAATGTTGATCAGCCCCTGTTTGTCCCAGCCTCAATCAACCACAAATTCTAATGCCCTTTAATATTTCTCTACCCAAAAACAATGGCAATCCTCACCCCACAGTGCTCAATAAATATTTGTTAAATGACTTCATTAATTAGTATATTAGCATCCTTGGCCCAGGAATGAATGGGATTTGGAATAATCTGGATTCCATAGGAGAGAGGTTCAATAAATACTAGCTGATTGAATGTCAACAAGAAAGGCTGTCAGATTAAAAGAGTTCAACATTGTCTATTATATTGTTGTCTTGCTTGCTGTCAAGACATTTTCAGATAAATCATTGTCAGTTCTGTTCTTGGGAGGAGGGGAGAGAAGAAAGCATATCTTTTCTTAACTGTGGAATCTCTTTTATATCTAACATAAATTGCAACCCCACTGACTTCTATTCCATTCTTAATAAGGAGAAAATGCGGTAATTCAATTTATACCAGCAAATATGCCAGTTATACTCAAATCCTTTATTTCTATGTTCAATTTTAAGAGCAAAATCAATAATCTTGTTTAATCCACATCAATCTATTGCTCTCATAACTTCTCTCTCTTTTTCTCTCTCTCTCTCTCACACACACCCCTGTAAAACAGTTTCCTCTTCAGTTTGTACATGAGTTGGTTTGGGGCCCAGGCTGTTCTCTGTGACCGAATGATGACACTTGAGTTCTAGACCTGGAGGGATTCACGAAGGCAGCAGGCGGCATACCTTACGTGGTCAGGGGGAAACAAGAGCAAAACATGGGAGCGTCCCATCAGAGCCTGCAGGAAACACAGGCCTTGCTCTGTATCCTTGGAGTGGAGTCACGAGTGCCTTTCTAACATTGCTACACTGTCACCGAGATGAGTGAACAAGATCAGGGGAGAGGCTGCGGGAGAAGACCACAAGGCTTCAGAATGCCTCCCAAGAAGGCCTTAAGGAAAGTGAACAAAACAGGTTCTTTTTGGTATAATCTGTTACGTATGGTTAATGCTGCATATTTTAAGAGACAACAATCCCACTATACGACCGTAGTGAAGGCAACCTGTGCCAGTCAATTCCTTGTGACATTATAAAATTTAACAAGCACAGACATCTGGATTTTGGATGGAGGGTGTTTGATTATGGACTCTAAGAAGGCCCAATTCATGTCTACAGGATGGACAGAAGGAGGGATGATATTCGTAGAGACTGCTGCTTTAACCAGGGGCAAACACTAACCACTCCCATTCTTTTTTCTTTCATTGCTCCAGCACTTTGGAAACCAGTGATTATGCAGATAAGGGCAGCCACAGAGGAGAACAGTTCAGGTCTTAGTAAGTGTCATCTTGTGAACGGAGCAGCAAAATTACAAATTGTATCGAGTGATTAGCACTGCTTATGTCAATTAACACTGACATGGATTACGTTAGAGAAGAATCTGAAACCACCAGCTCATAAAAAAGAAACATTTCTCCCATGTAAGACAATGAAGACTAATTTACCATCTCAAAGAAAACATTCCATAAAGTTTAAAAAATTTCATCTTTCATATTAAATGGCTCTATTAATTAGTGCTGATTCTTTTCCTCTCTGAGGGAACTAGTAGCGTGCATGTGAAAATAGGATCAGTTAAGAATGCACACTTCCTCTTGGGAGAATGGTCTTGCTCCCTCCTCTTGCTGTGGGGCAAACGTGCTGCTTGGCTGTTCTGCATGCAGCCTCCCCGTGTGCCAGCGTTCTTAGTACCGGGATGCCCTGGTGACACGGACAAAACTAAAGGTAAGGCTCATATAGTCTAATCTGCCATATGAAAGGGAACACAAGAGAGGGCTTTTGGCAAGATTTCTACCTAAATGAGAATTGTAGTCAAAATAAAACATAATTTACTACAGCATAATTTGGCACTAAAATACCATATCTAATATTGTAGGCAGATGAACAATTAGGTATGAGCGATTCTGAACATACCAAGAACAGACCGCTCATCTCCTTTCTTTACACCTGTACTTGTCTATTTAGGAAAAACATTTTTTTTTTTTTTTTTTTTTTTGAGACACAGTCTCACTGTGTTACCCCTGCTAGAGTGCCGTGGCGTCAGCCTGGCTCACAGCAACCTCAAACTCCTGGGCTCAAGCGATCCTTCTGCCTCAGCCTCCCGAGTAGCTGGGACTACAGGCATGCGCCACCATGCCCGGCTAATTTTTTCTATATATTTATTTTTAGTTGTCCGATTAATTTCTTTCTATTTTTAGTAGAAACAGGGTCTCGCTCTTGCTCAGGCTGGTCTCGAACTCCTGAGCTCAAACAATCCGCCCGCCTCGGCCTCCCAGAGTGCTAGGATTACAGGCGTGAGCCACCGTACCCGGCCTTTTTTTTTTTTTTTTTTTTTTTTTGGGAGACAGGGTCTTACTCTGTCACCCAGCCTGGAGTGCAGTGGCCCAATCATGGCTCACTGTAACCTCGAACTCCTGGTCTCAAGCGATCTTCCTGCCTCGGCCTCCCAAAATCCTGGGACTACAGGCGCGAGCCACTGTGCCCAGCCTAGGAAAAACTTTTGATGTAAAGACTCACCAGTCTTCCCTCATCTCCCCTTGTCTCCCCTATTCTTCTTCCCCTTCTGCTGTGATTCAATGTGTCTGCCGAAGTTCCCATGTTGGAAACTAACCCCTAACGCAACGGTGTTGACAGGTGGGACCTTTAAGAGGGGATTAGGTCATGAAGCTCTGCCCTAATGAATGAATTCACACCTTGCTGCAGGAGTGAGTCAGTCATCTCAGAAGCCGGTTCCTAACAAGAGGATGAGTTCAGCCCCCTTCCCTCTCTTGCTCTCGCGCTCATTTGCCCTTGCACTTTCTGCTATGAGATAACGTAACAATAAGGCCCACACCAGACGCTGGCACCTTGCTATGGGACCTTTCAGCCTCCAGAAATGTGATAAATAAGTTTCTTTTCTTTATTAATTACCCAGTCAGTGGTATTCTGTTATAGCAACACAAATTGGACCAAGACACCTTCCCACAGCAAATCTTGTTCTGCCCTCGAACTACACTGACTCCTTCCTCCCGTAGATCCTGAAACTTCTGCTCCTCCCTGATTTTACCAATGCTGTTCTTTCTGAGAGGAAAGCATACCTTGCTGTGTTCTGTCTGCCAAATTCCTACTCATCCTTCCAGGTCCAACTCAAATTCCATCTCCTTGGTGGAGCGAAGCTGTCCTCGATCTCTCCGGTTACAGCTGACTGACCTTTCCATACCAGTGCGATCATTTCTCCGTGATCATCTTTACCACATCATATCATTGTCAGCTGCGCGCATAACTTTCCGCACGCACATACTTCAGTTTGGGTTCCTTTGGGACAGGAAATAACCTTTTTTTGTTTGTTTTATATACCTAACAGAATAAGGCACAGTGTTGCATTAAGTGATGTAAACTTCCAAATAAGATCAGAAGGACATCTGCATAAATATGTACATGTTCCTAAAATCAGTTATCCAAAAAAGAATTTTATTAATCCTTGAAATACACAGACACACACAACGACTTAGTGCCTATAGCTCTAAGAATAGGTCTAATAATTGGTTTTACTACAAATTCAAGGATATATATATCGAATGTATAAGAAGAGCTGCCTATGGGGAAAAGGGAATGAAATTAGATAATGGAGATAAAAATAAATTAATCAAGAAATTAGACAAGAGTGGGGCCTGATGACGATAGAGCTATCAACTGAAAATTATGATTAACTCAGCCTTCTCTACACAAGGCCTCAAAAATAGAAAAATAAATTTAATGCTGTTCACAGATACAATGTGGAAATAATCCAACCTTCTGAAAATCTTTTCAGAAACATATGATACTCCCACATGTGAGATAATGATGTCCAAAATTATTTCTCTCATGTAAAAAAAAATCTATTTATTGAATCAGAAACCGTATATTTTAAATGCAGAAAAGGACTTCTAGGAAATGTAGTGTTTTGCTGCTTTGATATATTTTTAAACATCAAAATTAATAATGACTAAACTTGGCTTGCAAAGATGTCTTCTCCTTTCTTCAATTTGATGAACTGCTTGAGAGGTCTGTAGGTCAAAGAGAGGAAAAACTGTAGCTGATACAGGCCAGAAAAATGGCCCCCACATCACACCAAATGAGAACTCTTAGTGCACTAATGCTTATCTCACTATGCAGGAAACTGAAAAAGCTAGAGTGATGTTTGGGACAAGAGGCACAGAGTTACGGGCTAAGCTACAAGTAAGAGAGAGAAGAAAAAGGACGAAGCGGAGGAGCAGAGGTCTCCCCTTTATCAACTAGCAAATACACGTTTGTCGAGCCCTACTATAAGCACCGAAGCTCAGGAAATCGACAGGAAGGCAGTGTGGCTCTGACCTCTATAATCCTTCTGCCCCACGTCCTAACCTGGGCCCCCAGCCCTGTGAATGAGCCACTGTCCAGCAGAGGGCTTTGCAGCTACTCTAGAAAGCTGATGCAGCCCTCGCCACCTCTCTGCCTCCTGCCCGCCACCACCCAGGACTCTCAGCTCAGTCTGCAACCAAAACTCCTCATGCCAAAGTGAGGACGTCTGGGGCCGTCCAGGAGCAACCGTCTCTATCATTCCTGCAGTCTCAGCCACGGAAAGGTCAGAGGCCCCATCTCCACTCCTTCCTGTCCCTCCCATTCTTTTCTGCCCTGTGTTCCCTCCCTTCGGCTACACTCTCTCACCACTGACAACCTTCCGCTGTGCTCTGGAGCCACAGGCCCTTGTCCGGGATGTTCACTCCACTGAGATCTGGTTCTCCTCCCCTTGACAAATTTGTCATCCTGCAGCAACATGCTTCCCAGGTTCAACGCTCATCGCGCTGTTTCTTTTTCACACCCCTTTCCCTGGGAAGCCCTTCCCTCTGTCCCATCCTTTTTCATCTGGTTAAATCCAACTCATTCTCCAAGGAAACAACTCTGCTTTCTTTAAGAGGGCTTACCTGATCTCATACATCCCTAAGGCTGTATTCAGTGCCACTCTTTGGTATTACCATAATACTCTCTCTATCCCGTGTTCTCTCTCTCTCTCTGCACTTAGTGTATCTTTTATAAATATATATGTATTTGTCTTCCCCATAAAACTGTGAGCTCCTTGAGGGTATATACTGGATCCTATTAACCAATTGTTGGCATGTAACAGGTGTTCCACAAATGTTTGCAGAATAAATAAATGAAAATCTATGTCTCTGACTCCAATAAATGAAATGAATGCGTGGAAAATGAAGTGGACATTTTTCCTTTATGGGATTTCCTCTTAATCTATTAAAGCTATACCTACTTGCTACCAAACAACACAAAGACGTATTCAGAGAAAAGCCAATTATCTTCCTTCTCTACCCTCGCCTTTAAGGTAGTCACTGTTAAAGGCTTGGTGTATGCTATTCTATTTTATTAATATCTACGCTTGTGGCACACACACATAATGCATACATAGGTGTTTCTCTAAATTTACAAAACTGGAATCATCTATGACATACACTTTATCCCAAAACTCATTCTTTCACTGAATGCATCATGGCCATCCCTCCAGACCAACACATATGGAGCTAACTCATTCTTTTCAATAACTGCATAATAGTCCACAGTACACATGCACCATAATTAGTCACTCATTCCCCAATCAATGAACATTCAGGTTGCTTCCAGTTTTATGGAAGTTCTGAAGACAAAGATAGCAAACATTTCTAGAACATACATGCTTTGAGTTATTTCTCTGACAGTGCAATGGAATCTACCCACACACACCTGCACATTTTCTCCCCAAGACTCAAGCTTCTGACAAGCTAGTAGGCTCATCCACGGGTGGGGAACCTGTGACCTTCAGGCCACGTGTGGCCTTCTGGATCCTTGAGTGTGGCCTTTTGACTGATTCCGAATTTTACAGAACAAATGCTTTCAATATTAATACCTTTTAATACCAACATTGTTGGTACTTATTATCTGCTACATGTCTTGCACAGAATAGGTATTTACTATTTATTGAATTAAACCCAAAGCTAACCAGATAGAAACTGTCTAGAGGGGTATATGAGATGTACTGTTTGCCATGCCTAATTCTCAGGATGTTGCAGAAAGGGAGTAAAAATAGGAAATTTTCATTTTTAACTTTATATACTTCTGATTGAATCTTAAATATACTGTACTACTTGATAATTTGATATTTTATATACTCCATTAATATGTTAATATAGCTTGTATAGCTATATTGACAACAGATTTTAATATATTATAACTTAAAAACAGCTTCTTTGAAAACTAGCTGGATGAACCAAACCCTGCATTAGGAGAAACAAGTTCTAATTCAATGGCTCCCAAGTTCACTTGTATATAAGAATCAACTGGGGCTTGCTGAACATTCCACACCTATCTTGAATATTCTGATTTAACAGCTCTAAAGCAGTCCTGGTATCAGCATGTTTGCTAAATACTCCAGGTGATTCTTATGATTCTGCAATTAGGGGACCACACTCTACTCTCTCCATCCTTAAAGTCACCTGAAAGCTTTTAACATACATAGGTTTTGGAGCTCTACCTTCAGAGTTTATGGTCTATTAGATCTGCAATGAGACCTAGGAATCTGCATTTTTAAAAGGCTACAGAAGCTGGGCATGGTGGCTCACACCTGTAATCCCAGCACTTTGGGAGGCCAAGGTGGGAAGATCACTTGAGGCCAGGAGTTCAAGACCAGCCTGAGCAACATACAGAGACCCTATTTTTACAAAAATTAAAAAATTAGCCAGGCATGGTGGTGCACACCTGTAGTCCCAGCTAATTGGGAGGCTGAGGCAGGAGAATCACTTGAGCCCAGGAGTTCAAGATTGCAGTGAGCTATGATGACACCACTGCACTCTAGCCTGGGCAACAGAACAAGACAAGGAAGGAAGGAATGGAGGAAGGGAGGAAGGCAAAAAGGCTACCTAGATGATTCTCCCCAGGTATGGAAACTCCATCCTAAGTGTTATAATTTCCTCTAGCTGGCAATTCAGAAATAAGATATGAAGGATCCATTTTGGTCTCTAGTGGTAAAAATACAACACCAAGTTACAAGTTTTTGATGAGAATATTCTAAGACCACAAAATGGGAATGTCTTAGCTTGCCCTATCATTAAATTAAAGAACACTTTTTATTGTTAAGTTTGAATATTAAATTAAATTTTAGTATTCTGTGTTTGTATTTTAAAGAGCAGATGAATAAAATAAAGATATTTTTCTCTCAAAAATTTTTTTATAAAATTGCTTTTCTTATCAGATTCAACTGATCTCATTGTTTTCAATTTAAAAAAAAAAAATCAATTCTATCCCTACCATAACCTATGTCAACCTAAATAAACAGAGAGCAGCTCTCTAAAAGAAAAGTTGTTTTGGGGGACTAGATCATTGCCATGGGAATATGCATGCCATAGTAAACTATGTGCATATTTGGGGAGGTAAAGGAAGACATTTTTAAAAGAAAAACGATGATGAAGATTACATAATTGTTTTGAAATAACCATCCTTGGCTACAAAGCTCAATAAAGAATGTCCGAGGATAGACAGGCAGTTGCTGGACAGATGTCCTTCCAGAAGTATTTTTTGTGCAGGGTGGCAACGGACTTTGTGCAAGATTGTGGTTTTTGCAGCCTTTTGTGATAGTTTTTGTTATTGGGCATAGCAAGCATGGGTACCATCTCTCCACGGCTTTCCCCAGCCCTGTCTGTCAGGGTTTTCTTAACATTAGTGACTCCATTTTGATTTTGACAACTTTCACACCTACAAACCTAGATATCAGAAATAAGCAGAGATCATTTTTAAAATCAATGGGATTTATCTTTCCAAGGGTCTAAAGGCTTTCCTGTTGATAAGTACTTAAGCAGACACATTAAATTTCTGGCCCTCTACTTTCACAAGTGCAGATGAGAGTAGATACTGGAACACCATAGTGCAGCTCACAGCTTTGACATCTTTTATCAAAAAATAAATGAAAATAAACATTGTCCCAGACAAACCCAATTCAGTAACTACTCTACTGAGCACTCAATCATTTAGAATTGTTTTTTCCAAATTCATATAAATAAAAATACTTCATAAAAATATTAGAAAAATCCTCAATCACTGGCAATATCTAGGGAATTCTGGTTCTCGAAACTGAAATGGCAAGAAACAGACTAGGAATATCAAATTAACAACATCAAGCATCAGTGACCTTGTTTCCCTCACTTTGTCCTTACCAAATGCCCATGAAAATGTTTCTAAATGTATTGGGAATTCCAAGTTACTTACCAAAGCCATTTGCTTTAAATCCCATGTACAGGGCATTTTCTCTCTCTTCTGAGCAAATCGATGATTGTGATGTGTATTATAATATTCAAAGGACTAACAATAGAGGTAGAAGAGCAAAGTGAACGTGATCAGAATAAGACAGACCTGGGTGGAAATCATGATCTGCCTCTTATCAACTGTTTAAACTCAGGGAAGTTAAATGATCTTTCAAAACCTCAGTTCCCCCATCTATAAAATGGGCAGGAAATAACAGTATCTACTTGATTGAGTTACTATGAGGATTAAAATCATTTAATCCTGTTTAAATGTACCTGACACAGAAGGATACAGTAACTGATACTTATTGCCATAGATTCCTGCCCCCCGCAAGATTAGTTAGACTTTAAACTGTTAAATGCAAGATTACCAACATGAAGTTTGAAGGAGAGAAAGACAACCTGAGTGAAATGTCTATATCTGACTCCAAATCATCCTATTTGAAACCAGGTTCAAGAATAATCATTTGAGAACCTAACTCCAATCCAGGGCTTATAGCTCCTCTCAGTTGCTGGGGTCGTCTTCATTTCCCATCCTCAGATAAATCACAGAGACCCCGTCATAGGAGAGGGCAGAAACTAAATGAAATTGGTGGTGTCACTTAATGAACTTGATGCTTCCTCGGACATATGAATGTTCCCAAGAGTTACTTGGCTCCTACAGTGTGCAAGTCTCTGTACTAAGTGTTTGGAAGCTGAATCAGAAGTGGACTCTGACCCCAGAGAGTTTACAACTTATGAGAGATATTCTCCACATGTTTCTCATGGTACTCAGGGCAAAGGGCAGGACCAAAAACCTCTGTCTTAGAACGTAGTTCAGAGATGTACAGTTGGAGTCCCTCAGATCCCATCCATACACAGGCCAAGTCCCTTCTAATCATATCCGTGCCATCCTCTTTTTTCCTTTCTGTAATATACACAAATTAATAGGCCTGATTAGGCAGGTAGCATCTCAGGGCCCCTTGTCCCCTCTATAGCCTGGTATATACGATGTAAATTCTGTCATTCCGCTTAGCCCTTACCACTTCATTTCCAGGTACTGAACCAAACAACCCAACCGTATTGCCAGAGCAATCATCAACAAAGATCAGATTCCTTGAAAAGGAATTAAAAGATTCCGGATCGTCATGTGCCCCAGGATGAACCCTGTAAAGCAGCACTTAATTACCCAACACATGTTATTAAATTCCTCAACTCCTTCCAAAAAGCAGGGTTAAAGCTTGGGAGCTTAAAAAATAACTCTGCCAACTCCTCTTGTAAGTTGCCTTCAGGGTATCAAAAGGGGTGGAACTTGGTGCTTTGCAAATACACTTTCCAAAAATAATCAATATTTTCCTTAAATGCTTATGGCAAAGCAACCAATTCCCTCCATTTTAGTTGCTCGCAAGCTGCACAATGACTTGATCTCTTTAATATTTCACTCATAGTAGCAGCCACTGAGCTATGACTAACCCACTCTCCCCAGTATCATCGTTGGCTCCAGATGGCAAGAAATACATTCCCTTCATTCTTGCCTGAAAAGCAATTCTGATTTTTTTTTCCGCCCATTTCACCTGCAGTAATTATTTCACTCCAGAAAGAAAACGAATGGGGAGGGGAAGGGGAGATTAACGCAAAGGGGAGTACAGGTAGCGAATTCACTTTTCTTTTAA
>RJWJ010038376.1:0-15012 GCA_004363605.1 Indri indri
CCCTCCACCCAACTCAATAGGGCCCTGTATCTTTTGGGTGGCATGCTTTTGGCTAAACATAATGAAAATCTTTGTTTGAAGTCATAAAAATAAGCAAGATTTATAACTTCATAGCTAGCCTGAGACATGGTGGGTTATTTATATCCTTAATCAGTTTTATCCTTAACAGCTCTCCTTTAGCACCTTTCATGGTCTTAAGACAGCTGCAACAATTTCAGCAATCACGTTTTCACCAAACAGACATCCAGACACCAGAAACCGTATTTGTTCTTCTGTGTTTCTTTTAAGAGCAAATATTCTGTATCAGAAGTCTGGGCTCATTCACCAGCCAGCCTTCCCCTCATTTCTCATTCTCTGAAATTGGAGGCCAAGACTGTTCCTAAGCCAATCACTGACAAGGAAATTGGAATTTCCATGATTCCTTTGGCTTGGACAAGACTTACTCTTTTGAGATGAGGGATTCTGACACCTTCCTTGAACATAAGCCGTGTGGAAGGCAAACACAAAAACAGGGGTCTACCACTAAGGAAGAGTGACGTGAGGGGATCCGTTTGCTTAGGATCCAATAGTGTCTGCTACATGCGTTATCAGGCACCAGATACATAGGAATAAACAACTACTATAGAAATAAAGGCATTCATCGAGAAGAGAAAGCTTTCTATTAGAGAATCATTGGCATCCTTCTTCTCCCAAACTCCTGCCCCAGATATAACCTAGCTCCCCACTAAATATCTTGAAAATGTAGAGTCTAAAACATTTTGTTTATGGGATTAAAGGGTTATGAAATAATGCCGTTCACTTTTATTAGAGCAGAACAGCAGAGGATAAGACTAGGAAAGGCATGTTTTAAGCTTGGGAGGTAGAAAGTTTCTGCTTTGGCAACATAGTTCATTCTATAGAGTTGGAAGAGCCAGAGCTGAGCTCACAGGAGAGATTGCAAAGTTAAGATGAGTAAAAAGGTAGTGAGCATGAGCTCAGCACAGCAGGGACTCAGGAGAGAGTGTGATAAGATATGGAGCAGGTATGTTTGGATGAAATATTTATTTTGTTGTATCTCTTAGAACCTTGGCATAACGGTTAGTAGCTGGATAGAATAAAAAACTTGTAAAGAAGAAGAGGGACTGACTCCATGGTTCAGTTGTTGAGAGACCTTTTTAGGAGAAGTGACCAAGGGAGAAGGAGGAATATTTTGACAAACAGTAGGCTTCTAGATTACAGAGAAAATTTAACATTTTCCCATTCATATGTTCAAAAATATCTCAGATGCACTGCCTTACTACTTCCCCTCTAGCTATGTTCAGTTTTGTTTGCAGAGATAAAGTACGGACTATTTGTGCTGTAAGTTGGGAAAATATTTGCATGCATCTAATTATTTTATATGTATAGTATTCATTACCTTTTTGGTCCTGAGTGAATCATGTCCTGTATTGAGACACAATTCTATTTTCCATTCCTACTAAAGCATTCAGACCTGTATCAGATAAACTACTTTCCTCCACCATTTCTTTTCTCCTGCTACAGCTTTTCCCTGGATATATTCACCCACTCCCAGTCTGTAAACTATCATTTTTACATTGATGGATTTTATATTAATATATTCAGCCCAAACTTCTTTTCCATCATCAAGCCTTAAAACCCTGAAAGCTAATTATGTGATACAAATCTTCTCTCTGGACTGTTTTTGTCTCCTTGAATTCTCCTCATATTGAGACATTTTTTCATCTAATACAGATAAGCCTTGTTTTCTCCATCTTGTGCTCCTAATTTATATCACTATAAAACCTTTATGAAAGCTTTCAAGGTTACCACCAATTGGGCTTATCCTGCTAAGTGAGCATGTCTACTCAAATATCTCAGTTTCTCACATTCTCCATCTCTAAACTGCATTTATTCTACCAAGCTTGGTGCTTGGCACTTTGAGTTATCAAATGATGCATGTCATAGTTCCCTTTCTTAATATCTTACTCCATGATGTTACCTTCTAAAGAAAAAGAGAGAAAGAGAGAGGGATCAGTGATAATTTATTTGTTTTTTAAAATTCTACTTTCTTGGCTACGTATTTAAAAGAATATTTTTTTTTATTGGAGAAAAGGCATACAAATTGATTTAACATGTGCCCAGGGAGAATCACAGAGTGATTGCCCACCCCCCACCTCCAGCAGGGTTCAGAAGATTATATACCGTCCTGGCAAAACAGGTTATGGAAGAGGGAAGAAGAGGAATTCTGTTCTGGGGCAATAAAGTATTGCTAGGGAGAATGAATGGGTCTAGGAACAGAGATTGACTTGTAAAGGCTCTGTTCAGGAATGGGTTTCAGGTGTGGTTACATTCTTACAGGGAAGGGAAGAAAAAACAATTGTTCTCCCCAGTGGGTCTGGATCTTAGACAGATAAAGGAACTTCAGAGAACTTGATCCTGCCTTTGGGAGAATCTGCAGTGGGGGGAAGGAGAAGGTCAAAGAGACCTTGAGGTATCAGTTTCTGAGTCTGAAAAATATATTGCTTGGCATGAACACACAGAAGACAGAAGGATGCAGTCAGATGCTTGAACCTTTACATAGACTCACTGAGAGTGTAATATCCACAAATACCCTCAAGATCCAGGTGTATTGTGTGGGTGACTCGAATACCAGGACAGGTGCTGCTGGGGTTGATGTGATTTTCCAAAATGATGAAACATTCTTGGTAAAGTTCCAAAGAACGTAAGTACAATATCCCCTCACTTTGCATGCTAATGGCATTCCTGGACAATTTAGCATGTGTTAAAACCATGCAAAAAGCCCCTGTGTTTATTTCAGAAAAGGAGTTAGGTTATAGACAAAGATAATTATAAATGTTATTTTCACCTCTGTGATGTCCAGTGAAACATTCTAAAGTCATGGGGGAGAGTTCTTCTGTGGGCTGTGTGGGGATTGCATTCCAGGCCCCAACTTCTATGTACCTGTAGTGCTCCCCACCCACCGTGGTGGTGATGGAGCTGCCCCTCATGCCCCACCCCTCCCCGTACTAGGAGAAGGGCCCAGGACCAGGAACTGGGAGACGTGTGTTCTAGGCCTGGGCTACAGTACCTCAGTATCTGGATGACTCTGTACGCCTGGGTCCCCTCTCTGTAAAGGGGATTATGGTGACATATGTGTCCTGTCTGCCTTTGGGATTGTGGCTCATTCTGGTCCCCTCCCACAACCTCAAGCACAGCCCAGAGCAGCCATATGTGCCCCCAAACAAATATTCCATCCACAAGCTCTTCCTCACTGTGGTTTCTTCTTAGCATTTAAACATCCTTAGCTCTCTAATCAGGAAATAAAGAGGAAGGAAGGAAGAGAGGCAGGAAAAGAAAAGGGGAAGGGAGGAGAAAAAGGAAGAAAGGGGGCAGGAGGATACCTCCTTCACCTCTGCTTCTCCAGCAGCTTTTCTCTCTCCTTTCCTGCACAAGCTAATTTCTCAAGTCAATTGCACAACCCTGTCAGTTACCTCCTTCCCAGTCACTGCTTGTAAAAAAAATTTTTTTCTTTCATTTTTAGAGACAGGGATGTGCTATGTGGCCAAGGCTGGCCTTGAACTCCTGGGCTCAGGCCATCCTCCTGCCTCAGCCTCCCGAATAGCTGGGACTACAGGCACAGGCATGGCTCACTTCTTCCTAAATGGTCACTGGTGACCTCTGTGCTGCTAAATCTTCCCAGTCCCTGACTTGCCTCTGCAGTTGACTACGGTCTTGGGCACTCTCCTGTCTCAGCTTCCCTGGGTGTCCCGAGGTCCTTTCCTGGGTATCCTCTTGCCTCCCTGGTCCTTCCTCAGGCCCCTTACAGTGCCTCGTTCCCCACCAGCAATGGCTGTGTCACCCCCTGTACCTTCTCTCCAGCATGCTTCTCCTCTGGGGTGCTCCATCCATCTGGGTCCCAGACCTGTCTCCAGCCTAGAGCTGGCTCCTCCTGTGTGTCTCTGGGTATTTGTTTTGATTACTGTAGATTAAAAAAACACTTCTGTTTTCATTTCACTAAGATGACTTTAGTAAGGAATTGGGGTCATTCCAAATAAATAAAAGATAAGATGGCATGATGAAGCAGTGTTTTTATCAGGATAATAGGCTATTCCTGGATTTTTGAAGGTATCAAGAATACAATAATGGTTAATAACTTAATGATTCCAGTTGTAATTGTTAGAGTTACATTATTAATTACTATGCTTGTGTGTATCCCCAATTGTAGAGGTCCCACTTAGAAATTTAGCTTTTTCCTCTAGTGACACTGATTTTTCAAAGGTTGTTTTCCAAGTTTGTGTATCCATTGGTTATCTTGCAACATTTAACCACTGCTTGATTCTTTTCCTCCTCTTAACCATTCCCCCATGCTCCTCTCTGAATATAGTCAGCTTTGTTTGTTTTCATTCCCATAATTTTAATGATCACTTCTATATGTGCCTAGCAAATGGGCTAAATAATAGTCATTGAATAACTAATACTGCCTGTTCAGCTAATCTTCAAGATATCCTGCTCAAGTGTTTCCTTTTTCATGAAGACTTCTTTGTTTCTGTTTCTAGTCCTAGCTTTACACATTTCCCTTCCATGGTTTTTCTAGCTTCATGTACTGATTCTGCTTAACTCCAGCCAAGCTGAGAGCTCCAGGAAAAGGTGTATGTGTAACTTTTGACATTTTTGTTCAAGATCCTAGATTTCTAAATAAACATTTTCAAAACAAATAAATTTAGTAAATTTTCAAAGCTAGGACTAGAAACAGAAACAAGATGAAAAGATCTAGGCCTTTCATTAGATGTAGTGTCTTAGTTATCTGTTGCTGCGTAACAAGCATCTCAAAATTTAATGAATTCAAACAACAACCACTGTGTTATTTTTTATGGTTGTGTGGGTTGCCTAGGCTCAGCAAGGTGGTTCTTCTGCTCCACATGAGATTGGCTGGAATGCAGTCATCTGAGGAGTCCACTGGAATGCAGTGTTCAGGATTTCTTACTCATGCGGCTGGAAGTTAATGCTGGATGAGTGCTCACCTGGGGCTCTGAACTTGAGCACTTACATATTTTGGTAGCTATATATTGAGATGGAGTGTTCCAGGAGTAAGCATACTGAGCAGGAAGAAACAGAATCTTCCATCCTTTAAAGGATAAGCTTAGAACTGTGATAGTGTCATTTACACCACACCCTACTGTTAAGCATTTCCAGGGCCAGCCAGATTCAGAGAGGAAATAAAGCTCACCTTTCAATGGAGAGAATGATAAAAAATTGAAGCCAACCTTAATCCACCATAGACAGGGACAGAAATAAATTCTAAAAATCAGGAAATATAGCAACAGCAAGTGAATCAATTAGGTAGTTAGAAAAAGCCAAGGCAGAAAGCTGTTTTGCTGTAATTTTTTTTCTGTTTATGTATATTAAGCATGAGGAATGTCCTGAAATATCCAGAAATATATACAAAACTCTTTAGATAAATATTATATTATACCTAAATAAAATTTGATCAGGAAAGTAAAGGGGATCCTACCTAAAAGGACCATTGTATCAAAAGCAAAACATTTAGCCAAAAAAATTAACAGTTTTTTTTTAAAAATCAGTTTTTTTCCCTACCACTAGAGGGAGGAAATCCCTAACAAAGGTTCTCAGGAGATACTGCATAATAATTTGCCCTAGTAGACTGGAGCTCGAAACCATTTCAAAATTTGCTGTCAAACACTTAAGTGCATGTGTAGTAATAACGTTCATTGGGTGTTGGGCAGACGGGAGCGGGGAGGAGGGGATGTGTATATTCACACCTAATGGGTAAAGTGCACACCATCTGGGGGATGGACACACTTGAAGCTCTGACTATGGTGGGGCAAAGGCAATATACGTAACCTAAACATTTGTACCCCCATAATATGCTGAAATAAAAAAAAAATTGCTGTCGAAGTGACTTTGATTGAGAAGCGAAAAAGAGTATTTGATGTAATTCTTATATATGTATTTCATTTCTAACTGAGGGTTTATATTTCCTACATGAAAGCAAGGCATTGCTATGGCAAAAGCAATGAAGAACTCTGTTCAAATGAAATTAAACCATGAATAGAATGTTCCACATGGGAGTAGAAATAATGAATCATTAATTATGTCACCTTTTACCATTTGTGTTTCATCATGAAAATATTTCTAAGATCAGAAGTCAGATAAGACGTGGAATTTCTTTAAAAAGGGAAAGCTCTAAAATACTCACTCATTGATATTTTTAATCTTTGAAAATATCTTCACTAGGATAGATCCAAGTCCAAATTTAGAACAAGAAAATCCTGAGGACTTCAAATTACCCAGGCTTTGGTGTGAGTTCATATAATACATCAGTTGAGCAGGTTACCCCATATATTTATCTCCAAACTTGATAAGAAATCAAGCCATTCATCCATTCATTGAAACAAGTCTTATATTTGTTGTCCATATACCATGTGCTGGGATAGCCCTAGGTGTACAATCGTGGGTGGGTAATAGAGACATGTTTCTTGGCTTCACAGAGCTGTAGTCTCTGGGATTCAGGACATTATATGGATAATAACAAATACTTATAATTAAAATTCTAATTAAATGAATCAAGCCTAATTTCATTAGAAATTAAAGAATACTCAAAGAATTGGTTTATGCTTCTGCTTCCTTTTTAACTCTGTCTCATGTTTTCAGAATCTTGAAACATGTTTGTGGAGACAGCGTTCTCTATAGAATGCCTAGGCAAAATTTTTAAAAAGCTTGTTATCTTCATTGCCTTTGGAATTCTATCACCATGTCCACCTATCCTCATTGGAATCTAGAGTGCCTAACACTTACTTCCAGTTACCTGAGTGTATCCCTGCTGCTCTCTGTCCTAATGACTCCATTCAGTCCTTCTCGAACCTACAGAGCTTTATCAGTTTCTTTTCAATCATCCATTTATCTTCTGGTCGAACCCTAGTCTCTCGGTGCAGTTAATAAGGGTAAGTGTTGGGAGTATCTTCAAGTGCTCTTAGTAGATGATTCCTGAACATATATCTCTGGCTCAGGCCTCCCCATGCTCCACTGTAAAACCAACTGGCTATTTCACATTTCCATTTGGGTACCTCGATCCCACCATTTTAAAAGCTAAGCTGACTTCTCCACTACACTTGCAGCTCCCCCTGAGATTCTCGTGACCATCCAACAGGTATTTATTCAGTATTTACTGTGGTCTTTTGGGTGTGCTAGGCTCTAATCAGTGCACATTAAAAGTGACTCTACTTGTCAACCTCTCTCATGTGCCCTCTGATATAAACATCACTGATTGTCCAGGTTTTAGTGCAGACTAGAAGAGCACTAATAACTGTCTTTTTTGGAAAAGAGCATGAATGGTTTTCCCAGAGGACTATTGCTCTTAAGACTCCTGGTATTTATCAAATTTTTTATTTTTCCCTTTCACGTGCTCCAATCTTTGACATTTGCACTTAGCCTCCATTTATCTTTTCAGCATCGAGAGACCTTCCCTGGATTATCTATGTCTGTAAGATTAGTAATTATATGGATTGTCAAGTTATTTGTATTTCTAACACTTTGGGGATATTTAGCAGAAATTGCTTGGAGGCCAGAACATGGTAAAAATGTTTAGCTGTTATATACCAAGTAGGGACTATGTCTCCATCAGGTATTTATAATAACATCTCTATGAAAATAGCTTTAAAACATGTATCTTTGAAGAGTCCAGTGTTGTGCAAGCCTATCTAAATAGATGAAAATATAGTTATGCAATCTGAGGAAGGTCTGGAAGAATTTACCTACTTTCAAAATATGATTCTCAGCTGGCAAAATACAGAAAAATCACATGAAGTTGGGATCACCGTTTGGCTCCTAACTTCGTGGCTTAGATAAAAGGTAACATGTTAAAGTTTTTATTTAGTGAGAAGTAAAACATTCAGATACAATTATGAGTGAAATTAAAAGAATTTTATTTCTTTTGGTTTGCCAGTGCCATTATTTTCCTGCTATGATTGAAGAAATTTTTCTTTCATATCCATGTTTGAGGAAGTACTGATTGTTTAATGAGAACCAAAGCTGCTTTTGCCTAATTGGCAAGATACATGTGGAAAGATCTACTGTTCAGATCATTCACTGTGATTGTGCTAGAGTTAATTTTCTTGGAACATTATGCCTAAAAAATTATAGCCAGGTATGGTGGTGCACACCTGTAATCCCAGCTACTCAAGGAGACTGAGACTGAGGTCACTTGAGCTCAAGAGTTAGAGACCAGCCTGGGCAACATAGGGAGACTCAATATCAAAAGAAAAAAATATATATATCTTTGGTACCATGTAATTTTACCTCTTAATTTTGTCAGATTAAGAAAAAAAAAAAAGGGCTTAAGCCATTAGGTGAGTTGTCCAATTTGACCCAGCTTATTGAAGAGGAGCTACATGACAGATTCAAATTAGGCTGTAGGCATTGTGAGGTCAGACAGCATGCCTGTTTTATTCACCATTATATCTTTAGTGCTGCCATTTTGACCAGCCTAGGGTGAGTATTTAATACAGATATGTTAGATGAATGAAATAATAAAGAGTAGATTCTTTCAGTCTTCTTTATATACTTTTGCAAAATTAATAAATTCATGAAGTCTCCTTACCTCAAACATTACACATTGGTCTTATTTCTTATTATAACCAAAGTGTTTTGTTTTGTTTTTTTCCAGCTTAAAAGTGGGCTAAAGAAAGCATGGCCAGAACAGATTCCACAAGAGTCAAACCAGGTGATAAAACAATCCCTATCCACAAGAGAAGGAGAAAAGGATTCTGTCTGCATCTAAGAATCCAGCAGTGAGCAGCACTGAGTAATAGGCAAGAAGGAAGAGTGCCATAGAAAGTGAGTTTGAAAGCATTTTGCTTGGTAGTGTGTAGAAAATGGTAGTAAAGATACTTAGAAACAGATGATCATCTAAAGGCCATAAATGGAGACATCACCTGATTATTCAGCTCCCTGGCCTTTGGTCTGGGGTTCTGGGTCAAGACACTTATCTCTAAAGAACTGTGGAAGTCCTTACGATTGTCGAAGAGGAAAGGAAATTGAAATTTTAGCTTACCAAGTCGGGGCTAAGGACTGCATGACCCAAATAGGAATGGAACTGCTGAAAAAAATAATAAAGTTATTGTTCTTGAACAACTGAATATAAACAACTATAATTATAAGTAGGTTAAAGTTTTCACATAAACTGTCAGCTCCTTTAGAACATTATCCTTTTTTGGTAGCACTTTCAGCAGAACATGTTCACAGGAAGGAGCCGAAGTGTCATCCTCATCATAATATAATATTCAGCAAGTAGGAGCAAATAAGAAATGTGGCAGATTGATGACCAGAAATGCTGTTTTCGGTCTCATTTTATTCCTCTAATTTATAGTCATTTCCTACTCAGAGACTTTAAAAATTCAAAAATTTCTTATTTCTGTTAAATTTCTAAGACAAAGTTTAAAACTAGAATTTTGCCATGAAATGCTTTGAAAGACAAAATTAGGGTGTTCCAAAGGAACTTTTTATAGACATATTACAAAATTTAATATTTATGAGATGATTAATTAATCTAAAACCATAAATGGATTATCATACCATATAAATAATAATAGAAATTGGATTATAGATTTCTGCCAATCCTGGCATGAAAATAAGCTCAGGCACATAAACTTGGGCATCAACTGAACAGCAGCCAAATAGCTGAACAGATTTTCCATTTTATTTTATTGGAAATGTGGGCACTTATAGTAAGTGACTTGAATTATCTGATTCATCTACTTATTTTTCCACCCCTCATTTCTGCCATTGGCCTGGGCTCACAGTTGCAGGCAGGGGCAAGAGTTTTCATGTTAGCAGCTTACAGGGAAGTAGAAAGGTAGAGATCTACCTGCTTTTTACCCTTTCAACCAGCTACCTTCAAAGAGACCCCATTATCCCTGCCTGTGGGTTTAGCGCTGGGTAAGATTCTGAGACTATTTTTCTATGTGCTGTGATTTAAGGAACCCTAGTTCAGTATTTCAGTGGATAAGAACCATATCAGCCTTGTATTAATTAGCTAGGCCTGCTCTGACATTACCCCCAGTACTAGAACCTAAGCTTTCACTGTAGCACTTGTGAGTAAGCTTTCGCTTGAGCTGAGGTTCTAGAGATACTGGTGTATATCCGCTTGCAGGAAAAAGATTTAGTCTCAAGGGACAGAGTAAAGATGCAGTAACAAGTACTGTGATCTAAGATGGGAATTCATTTTAAGATTTGAAGGACTACAATGGTAATCCAGTTGGTAGAGCTAGACATAAAGTCTGTCTGAGCAGAATCACCAGCATATTTGACTCACTGCTGAGTGCACTGAGTATTGACAAGGGTCTTTAATCCCTTCTTTGTGAGGAATATAGAATTGGGATATAAGAGAGGATCAAGCTATCTCAGTAGAGAGGAGAGGAGAGTAGCCGGTAGGTAGCCTAACATGGACTGGTATACTTAATGCGATGCATATTCTCAATTCCTTCTTGAGCTGGAAAGTGGTAAAAAGATTGACGTAAATATTGTTATTCTGCACCTAGGCTACATAAGTCAGTGAAACAGTAGTAAATAGTTGAACATGACGTGGACCCAACATGCCATCTTTTTAAAGGGTTTCTTAGATAATTGCCATAGCCTTTGCTGCCGGTGACTGAGAGTACAGTTATTAGAGATTATTTTGACTGTGATTTCTAGTCTAGATTGTTTATGTGCATGTGTGCATGAGTGTACGTGCTCCTCCCTGATGGAATATTTTTTATCTGAGGAGATAGATTTTGTTTAGAAAAACTCTGAAAATTGGAACGTCTTCTGGAATCTGAGTCTTTTGGGTCCTAGATTCCTGCAGCTCTGTCTATCAAATTCTGCACACTGCATTTCTGGCTTGCTTACTTTGGAAGTCATTTGTTTTCTTTTTCATATTCCATGTATTTTTTAGTAATATATATATATCCAAAAACATGTTCATGGTCAATTTTAAGCAATAAAAGCATTCTGTGGTCAAGTGTGTTCACGAATGCTGGGCAAATAATGTTGAACAATTTTTGTTACAGTAGGATTTTGCAGAGCCTTAAAAATGCTAATAGTTGGGGTAAATCCCTGAGAGTACTGGATCTTTGAAAACAGAACCCTCCACTATTTTGTTCACCCACGAAGAGCTCTTGGGACTATTTTGTGTTGGAGCCCATTTTGGGAAAAGCTGCTGTGGAATCCAAGGGAAAAGGCTTAAATAGAACTTTTCTATCCTTTTAAGGTTGATTTCTCCTTTGCCACTTTAAAAAATCAGAAGGATATCTTCCTTGTACAACAATTTCCATGGGATGAGCAAAAAGCAGGTCTTTGGTATAGTGCTAACTTTGCATGCCCTGTTCTTGTGTCTGGCCCTGAATCCTTTGCTTTGGGGCACAAGTTTTTCTTGCTTAAAATAGAAAAGGTTGCTGTAATCAGTGAAGCACAATCATGGTTGTGAAAGGCTCATTTTTAGATACTATGTGTATCATAGACATGACAGCTATATGCTAAAACCCACTGGGAACATTTTTATAAAAAACAACCATAGGCAAGGTAATATTACTGGATGTTTGACATGTTTATTTTTGGTAGTAAAATTGTGGAAAGTAATATACATGATAAATAATAGCAGGGAAGTTAAAGAATTATTTGAGCTATAAATTACTATTAACCAGTCTTCATGACAAGGAAGGGAATGTCTATTTGTTAACTAGTATAATGCAGAAATGGGCAAATATTGTGGGCAATTTTTACAGAATTCATAATGAAACTTTTGTATTATTTATTATTCCAATACCTCTAATCTTGATTTGATTGTTTTAAAAATACCATCATTTTATTTTTTTATGACAATAGTAATTAAGGTTTAATAGGGCTTTACATATCACAAGATATTTCATCCTATTTACTTCCAAAAACACTGTGAGTTAAGTATAATTATTAATCTTTCAGAGATGAAGATAAGTAAATTACTCAATAGTAAACAACTATTAATGCCTTAGAATCAAGATATAGATCCATTTCTTACAACACCAAATCCAAAAGTCCAAGTGCCATCATCTGTGACATTTAAATAGCCTAATCATTTACTGTGTATTTTTGATGTATATAATGACTGTATACTTAGTACTTTGAGTCTTCATCTAAAAAATAACTGGGCAAAGCATCCAATTGTATGATTGACATTCACATTTAAATTAGATCAATAGTAAATCTTCTTAGATTTTGATTATTTTAAATTCCTTCCTACTTCTTATTACCTTGCTTTGCCAAATTTTTTGCATTTCACTGCTCCAGAGGAAAGGAACATGAGATGATAGAGAAACTATTCATCTAAGTTGTTTGTGGAATCTGCTGAATAATTCTGTAACATATCACTGTTACATACTGGGCTGTCCAACATTCCGGAGAACTCCAGGATAACCTGCCACATACCTCTAGAGCAAATACCCAAATACCAGAAAATTTATAGGTATATAAAGGTGCCCCATTCACCTGGATAAGTGAACTATTTTGTTATATATCTGGTCTTTAGTTGTTTCTATTCTCTTTTAAAAGGATAACACATACAAAACCCTGCAAGCTAATATTCACACATCTAAAAATCCAGTAGTGAACATTCAGATCCTGAGAGAAAAATGCAAGTTCCTCACCACACAAAGAGGCAACTTATGTAAACCAGCCCCAACTGCTTTAGAACTGTTTTAGCTAATCTATAGTACCCTTTAGCTAATTGTAATACTAAAATCTCAACCTAGTAAAAAAATTACAACAGCATTAACATAACATGGGTTATATAAAGGCACATGATTATTGAACTGTGCATGCTTGATTTGTTTCAATGTAAACATGCAATGATACAATGTAAGAGCTCCGTGTTACTCACTAGGAAGAGATTGAAGGCAACATTACAGATACACGGAGAAATGGCCCATATCTTACTCTCTGGAGAATTTCTGTTGCAGCCCAGGAGTGTATGCATGTCCAGAGAGTTCTTGTTCTAAGCAGGAGTAGATGTCCGGAGGATTCTGGCACTGATCAGAATGTGTGCCTGGAGAGTCCTGTCCTGACCAGGAGCGAGTGCCCTGGTGAGTAACCTCTATCAAAACTCATCTAACTTGCCAAGCTGGACTCGTCTGAGACATTCTTTGGTTTCTTGATTCCATCTCAATTTTGGGGGTGGTTTTTCTATACTGTCCCAGGATTTTCCCAAAACAGATCCCCTCCCCAATTTCCCCTATTCTGACCCCCTACTCTTTGCTCTGGTTTTCCTTGGCGTTCGACTTCTGCTTGGCTCTGGATGCACCCCTGGCTTGGCGGCCCCTTAGGTTATGATACTCTTGACTCTGCCCTGCATTCCCTCATTGACAGGATTTTTCTTTTTCTTCCACAGCACAGTCTCTGCCTACCACCTCCTCAACCACCTCCGATTTATCTTTTATCCCTACACTCCCCTTTCTGGCCTTCATGGCGTGGAAGGGGGATGGGCCAGGTAAAATGAACAGAAGATTAAGTAAATAGCTGAAGTTAAGCTACCATAACACCATTTAAGCTTGTGAAACTGAGATATTCATTAAAATAATCATGAATTTGTCGGCCGGGCACAGTGGCTCGTACCTGTAATTCTAGCACTCTGGGAGGCCAAGGCCGGCAGGATCGCTTGAGCTTGGGAGTTTGAGACCACTCTGAGCAAGAGTGAGACCCTGTCTCTACTAAAAAAAATAGAAAAAATTAGACCAGTAACTAAAAATAGAAACAAAAAATTAGCTCGGTGTGGTGGCTCATGCCTGTAGTCCCGGCTACTTGGGAGGCTGAGGCAGGAGGATCCCTTGAGCCCAGGAGTTTGAGGTTGCTGTGAGCTAGGCTGATGCCATGGCACTCTAGCCCAGTCAACAGAGTAAGACTCTGTCTCAAAAAAAAAAAATAAAATAAAAAAGAAATAATGATGAATGTGTTTAAAAAAAACCTCCTCAGTCATCAAATATTTATAATACTCTTATTATATACCATGTTCTGTGTTCAGTGATGGAAATACAGTGATGGTAAAGTCAGATTTGATACAATCTCTTCAGGAACCTCTATTGAATTTGTGTCCAGGCCATTCCCAGGGTTCATAAACAGTGTCAAGATATAAAGTACACAATGGAAGAGAATTCCAGAACTAAATTATTTGTTTCATATCAAATTGAAAACATGGGATCTTGAAAGGCTCTTCTATTGCATGAAGATCATAACATAAAGAGTTAAATCATCATATTGATAAAGAGAGAGAACCGATACGATATGCCGGCATATTGGGATTACTACAGTCATATGGCCAGATATCTAAGATGTACTTGGTAAATTTCCAAGTCAGTTGCTGCTGGTGAGTTCCCTTCTTTGCCGCACATTCCTTTCCAAAGTTTGTCAGTGTTCCCTATGGGAGGAGTGAGGAACATGGTGGTATTATTTCTTCCCATTCTGACCAAAGATTTTGCCACTTGCATTTCCTCTTCCTCTCATTCTCATCAAAACGGTATAAAGGAGAAAAGAATCTTTGTCCTAAAAAAAGCTCTCTTGTCAATGATAACATACTCTATAGAAGTCATTAGATCATAAATATCCAATTTGTTTTGAAATATTTTAAATGGATTCATCTCTACCAGATCCACTTGCATCTACTAATCACATTCTCTTCTTTTAGAACCTATCTGTAATTCCCTACCTACTATAAATGCATTCTCAATATTTTGTACAGGCCCCCAGAAAACAAATGACACACATTAGAGTCTTCCTAAATATATTGATTAATTCTCATTATATTTATTCTAATTCTTTTTAGGCCAAAGGTGCATGCACAAGAGTTTATTTCCATGATTATCTCTACATTTAACTTCATGAATTTTAAAAATATTTCCATCAAGTGGCAAATAATTTATTGATGTCTAAAGCCAAGGCATCAAGGACTTAAGATCAGCATAAAACCACAAAGCTTGACAGATACAGGTAGGAACTGAACCTTCATATCCA
>RJWJ010038377.1:0-15024 GCA_004363605.1 Indri indri
CTAGAGAGTATTTCTGCCATGTGATCAACCTAGTGTTGATCAGTTAGAACCAGTTTGATGGTGAGTACAAGTGGAGCCCGTTCTTCTGCTCTTGTGGTGCTTCACTTTGGATAATGGGCTTAATTTTAATCCAGGAAAGTGTAAGAGGTGCTAGATCACTGTCGTTTCTTATGATTGAGTAATATTCCATTGTAAATATGTACCAAATTTTATTAATCCACTCATGGATTGATGGGCACTTGAGTTGTTTCCACATCCTTGCGATTGTGAATTTTAATTATACAGATAAAGGAGCTTTCCTGATGGAGGATTATTTAACTAAGAATTCCATCTCTGAATAACAGATCTTTCTAAAATGTTTCCATGCAGGGGTTTTTGGTAAAAATTAATCTAAACCTGGTGTATGTCAAAGCTGAGGGATACCAGAAAGACAAACAATGGTAAATTCATGGCTAGTTTGATGGAACTTTGAATTCTGGCCCTTTCTCCTCTGCCTGATCCTATTTACTTTTTAGAATCCTCAAATAGCTGCTTCCTCAATTCTGCCCAGGTTTTATATAGTTGCATTTAGTGTAAGGGATAGTATGCAATGGGCTTCCCCTAACTTACCTGAAAAAGCCTATGTTCCTCTTTTATACCATTTGTAAAATTTGGGGACAAGTACTAAAAGCCAAATCTGGATGTCCTGTATTTAGGTCGGAATATCTACTTATTATATTGCAAAGAAGAATTACTTTACATCATTATTCATCACAATAATCTCCTATAATATCTGCCATATTTCTAGATAAAAGTTTTAAAGTTTTGCTTTACATATTTAAAGCAAATATGGAACTGGAACTGATTTTTATGTGAATAATCATTTGTCCTGGGAACATGATCTGATCTGTAAATAACGCTATTCTCACTTCGGCTCTATGTTCTTTTACATTAATCTATTCATATCTTCTACTTGATTACTATAGCTTATTAAAGCTTCATAATATGTCATCACATTTGACAGGGCAAACACCATTCATTATCCTTTTTCAGGGGTATCATAGTTATTCTTGGCCCTTTGAATTTCTATATTCATTTACAAATCAGATTATTAAATTACATAAAAAACAATTTCATTTTTTTAAAACTAGAATTGCATTGAATCTGGAGATCAATATAGAAATAATTGACACTCATGACAGCATGTCTTCCTATAGCTGAACATCTAGTCATCTTCATTTTATTAATAAAGCTTTATTCATTTTTCTATGAAGCACTTGTCCAACTCTTCTTTCAGCAAGTAAATACCCTTTTACTGGCATGAAGTTTTTATACTATGTATTTGTTAACATTGTAGTTATTGATCTAATAAACTTATGTTTGGCAAATCAATCGTGGAGTGATGTTTTGCAGAAAGTCTCTGAAATGTTTACTTTACAAATTATAATTATCATGGTTATCACTATCACTACCTTAATTTTAAAAGGCATCTATGAAGTGATTTTTATGAAACACGGATTTTCATATCATGGTAGCTAACATCACAATCATCAAGTTCAACATCAAATTTAACTTATAACTTTCTTCTTTTAGTTGTATATTCCAATGTAATTAGAAATTTTCAAGTCAAAATTTAAAAGAATCCAGCTACACGTTGTTTGCAAGGGCTGCCCCAGATTTCCTATCTCCTGTGCATCTGCTGAGATCCAACTGCCCTACTCCCAGTGGCACCTGTGAGCTTTGTCACCTTGAGGATGTCTGTTTCCTAGGTGGCTGCTGCTCCTAATGCCTATTATCACTGTTCTGGCCTCTAAGGAACAGGTGGAAACAAATTCAGTCAGCTCATGAGGCTAAAATTTGGATATAAAAAGCCAAATAGACATACTCAAGGAAGATTTAGTCCAACTTGATCTAACATTAACTGAAAAATGATATAAAAAGGGGAATTTAAATAGTAAATAGTACAGGACTTTTTGCAGGGATCCCAAAGTTCTTAATTTCTAATATTGATTGATCTAAAATTGAGTCTTATAAACAAAGAAAATCAGAATCTGTTCTTGATTTCAGGGACTGTCTGGTCTGTCTCAAACTTTTAAGGACTATTCAAACCTAGTAGACAGAAAAGATATTTCTACTGTTCTAATTTCTGTGCTATCTCTTGCAATGCTCCATTCTGCCTGTCAAATAGGCAAATGCGTAAGGACATCACTCTCTACAAGACTTAAGAGCTATTGATAGGATTGGACTTCTTCACTTCCCTATAGGTTGCCAACCCTAATATCAATCCTTGTTGCTTATTTTATAATAGAATATCTATGGTTAGCATTAGGGCCAATTTCAGGTGCATGCGATCTGTGCAGTAGCACAACTCCTCACATGTGGAAGGGCCCTGTGCTTGGTTTCTAGATGCTGTTGCCATCTTGTGTAATAAGGAAATGATCTGGTATGTTCCCCAGATTGAGAGTCTCATGGAATTGACTCTCTCTACTTGCTGAGATCATTTCCCCGTATGGGACACAAGGTCTCCAAGGACAAACTTGAGCATTTTACCTAGGCTATGACGATACACAAATGGAAAGGCTGATGGTCAGATGTCCCATACATCTAGGATCTTAGCTCTTATCTATAACTTATCTACTTTAGGTTGATATGGCCAAACACTGTAAAGGATTAATTCAGTATTCTCCTATTTATAAACAACAGGTGCAGGCTGCTTTTCTCAAGGATAAACTGCAGGAACCACTACTTGCTTTTATCCTGAAGACTTGTGTTACTGGAAATGATACCAACATAAGAATACTCTTGAACCTCCTAGAACCTGATAAATACAAACACTGCAGGAAGTCTTCAAGGAATAGAATTTTGTCATTTTCCTTAGTTAAAAAGACATTACTGACCTCATCAAAATCAAAAATGTTTGCTCTGTGAATGACCCTATGAAGAAAAGCATGAAATGACAAGCTACAGACTGGATGAAAGTACCTGCAAACCACATATTCAACAAAGGACTTGTCTCTAATACATGTAAAAAGACTTTTACAACTCAATAGCAAAACAAACAAAAACAATCCAGTGGGCAAAAGACAAGAACAGACACTTCACTAAAAAGGAGAAACAGATGGCAAAGTAGCACATGAAAAGATGTTTAGCATCATTAACCATTAGGGAAATGCAAATTAAAACCACAATGATATGCCATTATATACCTATCAAAATGGATAAAACAAAAAAAATACAATGGTAACCTCAAATATAGTGAGGATGCAGAGAAAGTGGATCACTTGCACATTGCTGGTGAGAATATAAAATGGTACAGACACTCTGGAGAAGTTTTATAGCAATAAAAAGTAATTAACTATCAGCATGTGCAACAGTTTGAATAAATCTGGAGGTAGTCCAATCTTAAGGGCTATATATTGGAAGTAGTCAATCCCAAGGGCTGTATATTATATGTATAAAATGTATAGTTACATACTATATAATTTCACATATGTAACGTTCTTGAAATTAGAAGAATGTAGAAATGGAGAACATATTAGTGGCTGCCAGGGGTTTTGACCCAACAGGATGAGTGGGAGGGGGAGATAGGTGGGTATGACTATAAAAAGATAATGCCAGGACCCTAGTGGTGATAAAGTATTGACTGCATTAATGTCAATATCCTGGTTTGACTTTGTATTAGAGTTTTGCAAGACGTTACCATTGGGGGAAACTGAGTAAGGAGTACATGGAATCTTTCTGTAGTGTTCCTTGCAACTGCATGAGAATCAATAATTATCTCAAAATAAAAAGTTAAGGAATCTTCTTTCATACATTTCCTTCAAATTACTTACCATAGCACATCTTAGAAATAGATTTATCTGACTTTTGATTTAGCCCATATTCCAATCAAGAAAGGCTCAAGGTAGTAATTTAGGAATTTTGAAATAAGATGAGCAAAGAGTTGTCTATTGAAATTCAAACTCAAGTTGTAATTTCAGCTATGCTTATGGTCTGATAATTAATGGGGGCTGTTAAATTAAGCAATTAATTTTGTCTTAGTAGCTTATTATTAATAATCTCTGTTCAGTTCCAGTTCCTTACCATGGGCAATGATGTTATATTTAAATGCTTTGGCTGACCTTCCTTTTTATTTAGGAGATATAAGGTTATTAAAGTAGTTACGAAGAAATACGCCATCTTTAGTTCACTTGATAATTAGTATCTTTGATTCTCTAAAGGAATAATTGTGTTGGCTGATGTTTAGACCAGTGTGGAAAGGAAGAGGAAACCAGTACCCTCTTGAAAGGGTAATGCAGAGAAACAAATGATCTTGTTTAGGGACACTGCCAATAAGATCAGACGGCTAAGGATGAAGTGACATTTGCAGTGTGGTAGAAAGAATGTACTTAGTTCTACACTTAAAACATAGATTCAACTAAGTCTCAAACTACTCCATGGATTTTTCTTGCGTATACAAATGCAAAGACCAAGAATAGCTAATGTAGTCTTAAACAGTACAAACATGTTAAGGGTATTTGCTGTACCAGTTAGCAAGACTTTAAGCATTAAGTTGCCACAGTTTAGACCGCGGGGAATTCGTACACAACTAGACAAAAAGTGAAGGCCTTTCCGTTGAGTGTCTACCTCTCTTTATTTCCTTCCTTTCTTATTGGCTACTTACTTTCTGCTTTCTTTATCTTTCCCTGATGCGTAAATATTAAAAGGCCCTGGAACTCAAATTTCAAACCTTTTCTCTTTTCTTGACATTCATTTATATGATTTCAGTGTTCTGATTTTAAATATCATCTGTATAGTCACAGTTCTCAGTTGTACAACTTCAGTCTAGCCTTCTCTCAGCAGCTTATACGAACCTCTACCAGACAGCTAATAGGCATCTCAAACTTAAGATGTTCAAAATCAAATTCTAATGTTCACTTCTGTGTCACCACCATTTGTCTGCTGGTACTCATTCTCCTCTGTCTTTTTTTCTTTTTCCAACAGAAACTCCTTCGTTTTCATTAAACACATGACCATACAGTTAGAGATGATATTTACATTCTTTTCTTTCAATTAACTCTTCCTATATGACAAAATTAGGGCCACTAGGGTGTCAATGGAAGTGGGTTGTAGAACCTCCAGGTTACCTCCTTAAAGATGAAACTATTTGTCCTGGGATTTGCTTTTCTCCTCTGTGGGCTGGGATTGAGATATGGAAGGAGACAGCTGTCCTTGTGAGCAACAAGACAAACCCCTGGAGCACTGCAGCAATAAGATCAGAAAGAATCTGGGTCCTGAAATGACTCCTGGAGTAAAACCATCTTGCCAGCCCAGATGGCTTTTCCCTGAAATGTTTTGTGAGGTGGAAATAAGCCTCTGATTTAGGTGTCTTTGCTCTAGCACTGTAGACTTTAGTCTAATTCATGCACCCTCAAAACCTGCTCCTGCCTCATTTTCCTCATCCCTGACCGTTATCACATCCCATCTGCAAGTCTTCAGAATACGCTGTCGAGTCTATCTTCAAAATAGATATAAAATCTGACTATTGAATGCCTACTCCTTTTGTCTTAATTACCTTCATCTCTTACCTGGATTACTACAGCAATCTCCTAACTGGTCTGTTTTTAGTCCTTTTCTCATCACCAAATCTATTTTCAAACTAGCAGCTGGAGTGTTCTGAAACATGTCAAATCATGTTACTCTAATGCTTAATTCCCTCCAATGGCTTCTACCTTAGTGTGAATGAAAAACAGCATCCTTACGACAGCCTATATAATATGCCCTGCTTCTGTCTCTGTGTGCTCATTTACCATCACTTTTGCCCTTACTTGTACCTCTCCAGCAATTCTAGACAAATTGCTGAGGATATTTCCAGCTCAGGAACCTCAATTTCCCTGAAGTTGTTTTCTCTAAGATATCCACAGGGCTCATTCCATCCTTTCCTTTAGATACTGCCACAGGCATAATTTTCTCAATGACATCACCCTATAAAATAACAATTCCACACCATTTTTGGTCTCTACCTATTTTTTATTACCCTAGTTTATTGTTCTCCATAACACTCATCACTACTTGACTTATAATTAATTTACATTTTTATGTTTTTTTGAGGACAAGTTTATTTATGAGTACAGGTTTTTGTAGTTTGTTTGTTTGTTTGTTTGTTTAATTCCCAGATCTCTGCTGTATCTCTTGTGTGGATCATAGTAGTCACTCAATAAATATTGCTTGAATGAATTGAATAAGTAATAATGACCATTTATTTGATGAGATATGAAACAACTATGACAAGATGTTACTAAACAGTTCTTAATTATAAAAATAATCACAAGAAAGTGCTAATTTAAAAACAGAAGAACAATTTCAGTAAGATTAGTTTGATTAAAAGTATGTATTTTATTTAAATAGAGAATATTGGATTGATGCAATAGTCACTGCTATTCAAATCTTACTGTCTTCCAGAGAATGTTTAAATGCATCATCTCATTTAATACTTGTAACATTGTTTAAATTGGATAACATTTCTTTATTTTTTATTCAGGTAACAAAACTGATACCTCCCAATTTAGTAACTTGTCAAAGGTCACACAATTAAAATCTGCCTCACCAGTACTGCCCTCTAAACCTCATCTCTGTGCTGTTCCTGAAGGATCGACTCAATATTAACAGTGTTTTTCTTTATTTAATAGGTTTAAAATATATCGCTTTTTTATTTTTCTATTTTATATTACCGTTAAATTAAAATAGGAACAATAAATGAATATTATTATAAATGAAAAAAATTGAAATTTATAGAAAAGATTGAAAATTATTTTGATTTGATAATTCATAGTAAGAGGAATATAAATGGTCAACAAAGATATGATAAGTTTTTACCTATTGTGTTTGTTATTTTTTTTTCTGTTTTTGCTTTAATTCTAACTTTTTTCTTCTTTACTTTTTTGTTATTTTATCACTGTGGCTGTGTGTTCTTGCATCTTATTGGCAATATTAAACTGTTCTCTAAAATTCTTTCTAATCATATTTGGAGCTACTTTTCAGATTATTTTTCCTTCCCTTTGTTATGTAGTCTTTCCGCATGCTTTTTTTATTTATTCAGCCCCCAGCAGAGAGAGAGAAATCTATCCAGACCCTATAGTGGCCAAAAGAAATAGTGTGGCTTGCCCTTGGCTTCTCTCTCTGTGTATTTGTGTGTTATTATAATCCTCTTTTCAGATTTACAGCCAAAAACAGCTAGATGTACGCACATGTCTCAGCCAGTTTCCAGTTTCCAGGAAATAGCAGAGTCTGTTTGACTTCCAACTAGCAGTCTCACTGACCCGAGACGGAATCTTCTCTGCTTCTCACTCTCTTGTCTTCCCTCTTAGCAGTTGAAGTACAATAATAAAAGCAAATAACCCCTCAAAACTTAGTTTAACTCCTGCAGTGCTGCCAAGCCTCTTTCTTTGTTCTCCACCACCTGCAGACCTTTAATTGTGAGGTCTCTACACTTGTCAGTTTTCCTTGTTTTCTGTCCAGTTGTTTATGAAAGAGATACGGATGATATAAAGGACATCATTTTTACCTCAACGATCAATAGCAAGATAGAGTAGAATGGTGGGGTAGCTTTATTGTTCTTGGATACCTGGTGTATTTCAACTAGGGTTCTTACCTACGGAGATTCACCAAAATTCTTGCCATGAACATTCTATTTGCTGATTTTGTTTCCCTTTGATGAGATAACCACAGACTGAGTTCCGACTAATTCCTTTGGCATTCAAGCTAACAATATTCTTCTTGGACTCGGATAACAAGGTTACTTTTATTCGTACTTTTCATCTTATCTGTGAATCTTCTTTGTCTCTGTTTTCGGTATATTTCAGTTAGATTTTGAGAAATTCTGTACTGGTAACTACAAGCCAGTTTAAATTGGAATTTTCTTAAATAATTGAAACATTAGATTTGTTGTGACTTTTACTCTTCACAAACTATATTTTAGTTAGAATTGACTTGTACATTAACTTGTAAACGATTTCTAATTTGATGTCCATGTGTCAGGTGTTACCATTTTTCATTAAACAGCATTCAAATTTAAAGACACTCTTTCTCTAATAAAGTCGTGTTTATGGAATGGTGATGTGCTTAGATTTACTTAAGGAAGTACTTGGCATTGTGGAAATACCAGCTTTCAGTAATCTTGTTCATTTTATTATCAGTGAGTACTATTATAAACTTTATTTTCCCCCATGAATTGTTAGGGTGTTACAGAGCTACAAGAGGAGAATGGCACACCGGTTCTGGGGCATAAGTTTGGCACCCATTTCTACTAATGACATGAAAACACTCTTCCTCTCTTTTCCTTTGTTTGACCCTGGATTTGGAGCCAATACAGTATAACAGAAAGAAACTGGCTATTGGAAAAATTTAGGTCTGCCGTTTGCTCAGCCTGCAATCAGCCGGCTATTTTACTTTTCTGAGACGGTTTACTCATCTGTTAAGTAGGGATAATCCCTATGGCAGGGTTCCAGTAAAAGGACTGATTGAGATGGCAGCAAGTAATAAATATGATTTTTATTTTTAATTCCTTATATAACTGAAATAACATGTTGTCTTCAAAAGGAGAAAGTGATTAGAATCGGAAAATGGCAATCATTTTTTTTTTCTGTTTTTTAATCTTTTTTGATAATTTACTTTTTTCCTGATTTTTGAAAATTTGTATATATGCATGAGGTATAAGTGAAATTTTCTTACATTGATATATTGCATTGTAGTGAAGTCAGGGCCTTCAGTGCACACCTTATTGAAGTAACACACATTGTACCCACCAAACAATCTCCTGGTCATCCACCCCCTGCCTACCCCTCCACCCATCCGAATCTCCATCACCTGTCTGTTGTTCCACGTTCCACCTCTATGTGTACACATTATTTAGCTCCCACTTACAGGTGAGAACATGTAGTATTTGTCTTTCTATGTCTGAGTTGTTTCACTTAAGATAATGGCCTTCAGTTCCATTCATGTTGCTGCAAAAGACGTGATTTCATTCTTTTTTATGGCTGAAAAATATTCCATTGTGTATATATACCACATTTTCTTTATCCATTCCTCCACTGATGGGCGCCGAGGTTGATTCCATATCTTTGCTATTGTGAATACTGCTGCAATAAATGCTTAGGGTAGGTATCTTTTTTATATATTGATTTCATTTCCTTTGGGTAGATACCAAGTAATGGGATTGCTGGATCATATGGTACCTCTATTTTTAGTTCTTTGAGGAATCTCCATACTGTTTTCCATAGAGGTTGCACTCATTTACATTCCACCAACAGTGTATAAGTGTTCCCTTTTCTCCTCATCCCTACCAATATCTGTTATTTTTTGTTCTTTTTTAATAATAGCCATTCTGATTGGTGCAAGATGGAAAAGGACAATCATTAACGTTTCTTTATTCTCCAATCTTAGTATGTTTGCTTTCTAAAGAGATTGGCAGAGTCAATCTTATAAACAGGAGCAAGAACTCACACATGTAAAAATTAAGGTAATAGCTACTCTTCTCTCCTGCAATCTTATACATGCTTGATCCTATTCTCTTTTCATTTCCAAATTTCCCTCTCAGAAACGGGAAAATATATAATTTTCTCTGAAAAGTGCTTAACACTTTACATGCCAGAAAGTTTGATGTAATTTTCTCTGAAATCCATTGTAATAACTGAAATCTCAGTGTATGTATGTGTAGGCGTATAAGAATGCACTCTACTCAATAACAATTCTGGCTATTTGTCATATAAAAACTCTTATTTAGGACTGTACAAATCAGAAACAGGCAATTCTGGCTCAGAAATCTTTCCAGAGTGAAAATCCTTTGTGATTCTAACTATCTATTACAACTGATTAAATATAGTTACATGTTTTACATCAGGAAATAGTATTATTTTTTTTTTCTTCACAAATAATATTCCCACTCATGAACTATTTAGCTAATACCTAATATGTGCCTGGATCTGTAAGTATTGCAGAGGATATTATTTTAAACAATGAATATCCAGTGTTTAACACAAAAAGACATAATCTCTCCACTCTTGAAGCTAAGTGTTGAAGGGGGAAATAGACTTTACTTCAGAAATCATACACACAAATACAAAACTATAATTTTGAAAAATGCTAAAAGGAGGTCCCCAGCCTATTAAATATTATAATTTTGGGATTTGACTAGTAAGAGAGGTCAGGAAAGTTTTTATGATAATGTGATTTAACATGAGATTTGAGTGTTGTGAAGGTTTAACTAGGTGAATGGTAAGGCAAAAACAGAGGTAGCAGCTATGATGCAAGGGACCAGAGAGGTTCAAGAACCAGAGAGGTTGCCTCTGTTTCTAGAGAAGAGAGAATAAAGAGGGTCATGGAATTAGATGAGGTAGGAGATCTTGATAAGGTCTGTACCTTGTAGGAACTTTCAGGTTGTTTCAGTTATATATTACAGCATAACAAACCACCCCATAATTTAGTGGCATAAATCAATAACCATTTTATTATGCTTGTGGGTATTGCCCATCAGTTATTCAGAAAGAGTACAGTGAGGAAGGGTCTCTTCAGCTATACTACGTCTGTAGCTTCAGCCGGGATGATGCAAATGGATGAAGGAGGAAACGACTGGGCCTGGAAGATCAACTTCCAAGATGGTGTCTTCAATTCCATATCTAGCAACTGAGTTTGTGGATGAAAATTGGTTTAGCTGAGGCTGTCAAACAAAATGTCTACCTGTATGTCAGTCTTAGTGTCATCTGACTTCTTACATGACAGTTTAGAATTCCAGAAGCAAATGTTCCACCAAGAAAGTTGCATGACCTTATATAAGCTAGTCTTAGACGTCATGTCGTATCCTTCCTGCTGTGCTCTGTAGGGTGAAGCGGGCTCAACCAGTTTCAAGGCGAGGGAATATAGACTCCAGCTCTTGATGGAAGACAAGGAATTTGTGGCCGTGATAAAAACCACCACACCGGATATGTCTAAGAGTTGTTACTTTTATGTCAAGAACAATGGAAAGGGTTTTAAGCATGAGGTAATCATGGCCAGCTGTGTGTTTTGATAATAACACTGGCTATGGAATAAGGAACGGATTAGAGAGGAGCTGAAGTAGAGGCAAGTGGACAAGGTGGGTGTTTAAAAAGGCAGTTGAGGCAAAGATTGTAGTCAGCTTGGACCGGAGTGGTACTGGTGGAGATGAAGACGAATGGATGACTTTTAGTAGTATTTTGCAGATTAATCAGAGAACTTGGTGATGAATTAGATAAGAGGGAGGAAAGGAAGAAAGGTGACAAGGAGAACTCCTAGTGTTTTGATTTGCAAAACTGGAAGGAAAATAGATTCCTTTTCTGAGATTAGGAACAGAACTAGCGATAAGGTAAGCGAGGATGATAATGAGTTTTATTTTGAGACTGATGGATTTGGGATAACTACAAGACAAGCAAAAGGAGATGTTAATTATATGGCTATGGAAAGGAGAAAATAAGATGAAATCATCTTAATTTGCATTATATCACCTGGATTGGTTATTACTTTGGCAGAAGTATGTAATTCAGGTGGTGCTCCATGAGCTATCAAATATTTTTTGAGCATCTACTGTGTGTAGTCAGTATAGTACAAAAGAGGTTACGGATAAATTTCTTTCCTTTAAATAAATTTCTGTGTAGTTAGGGTAGCATCAAAGAGGACATGTAATATTAAGAAACGAATAAATCATAACAATTCAGTCAACATTGTAACATTTTATAATGGTTTGGACCTGTAAGGAGGCCTCATGTAGCCTATCAGGGGAGAGGAATTCAAATTCCAATTGGTCATCTGAGGAAATAGCTACGCTATAGTGTACATGCATAGGTGTTCAGTGGTAAACATATTATATAATAAGAATTCAGAGCACCTGTTCAGAGCCAAATTATATCAAGATAAATCCTCGTGATGACTTGACATTATTTGCAATAGTGTGTTTTTGTTTAATAGTTTATAAAAACTAGCTACAGCTCTTAGGTTGTCACTCCCCTTCCACTCTCTCCAATATAACCTCAGCTTATGACACTTAAGGGAATTTTAGTTTATTGCTGGGACTATTGTAGAAGGAGACTTTAATGAGGGATCCAAGCATCTCTTAAATTCTAATCCTCTCCAATCTTTGTGTGCCTTTCCTGTGAAATAAATCACATTTTGCAGAGATTCTTGGAATTGTGTAAATGACTCTGTGATGGGGGAATGATTTGTTATAAGATACAAGATGCAGATAATAAGTTCTAGTGCAACGGAGGTTATTGGATCATTACATCGACAGTGTGTCATGAGCAGAATTTAACAAAATGAAATAGAGGACAATGGAATAGAAAATAATGAAATGGAACCAGTGGAATATAGTAGAATGTATTGAAATGTGTTGCTGTTATTACTATTCACACAAAATATTTACATGGGCAAAAGAGAATATGTAAACCTTCACTTCATTAAAAATAAATAAATAAAAAAAAAGAAACAGGCTCAACAATGCACCAGATTTGCATGTACCATTGACTTAATGTGTCACATGTCGGATTCATTTGCAGTCCAGCTAGCACCATCAGATGCATTAAACATCTTTTCTATCTTTGATTTTTTTTTATTATTCACTTGGGGATTTCCCTCTGATTTTTATATTTAATGTCAATAAACTCTAACTTTCTATTAGCATTACATTTTAATTTTTATACCTTATAAAGGTAAGTATTATTTTATATAGCACATCAATATTCCCAACAAAATGGTGCTATTTCAGAGCAGGACAGTATACCTAGTACCCAGCTCAGTGCTTGATGAATTATGGTTGTATAATACATATTTTTTTATGACAATTGAATAGGTGAATTGATTCATTAATAACATACTCTGACAACAATTATTCTGTTTGACCTTTCAGCTTCAGAGTAAGAGAAAGAAGCTGGTACTTAAGGGGGCTGGCATGCTCTTATAGAAGCTCTTCCCCTCTGTGATGGTAATTGGGTAAAGCCTGGCTTCCTGGCAACACATTATTTTCCTACTTCAGATTACCTGCCCCAGGCTTTGGAATGTCCCTTTGAGAACATTATTCTGGTCTTCTGATTCAGCTGTATAGAATCATGTCACCATTTTCCATGTGAATAATAATGATACCATATTAATGAATGAATCTGAAGTTATCTGGCCTGCAGTTTGCTCTCCAGTAATCACGCTTTGTTTAGAAACCCATCCTTCTACCTGGTGGGGTCCACCTTTGTTCATCTTCAGTGATGGATCAATGAGAATGGGGCCCTATGATAGGTTGCTACACTGAGCTGCCATGGCCAGTGGCTTTGGTCATCAGAGCTATCTCTATGGTTAAGAGAAGCAGACAGAACCTACAATAATAGTGTGATCCGTAGGCTCCCAAGTGATTCCATCTACTCTAACAGAACTCCTAGGCCTGCCATTCCATGGCACTTTCTCACCTACACAGGCTCAATAATCCTACTGAAAATCTTATCATCACTGTTACTCCCCATATCTAAACAATAGATTCAGGGAATTTCTCTAAAAGATCACTTCTATAAAGCATCTGCCACCTGAGGAAGGTCTAGACTTCATTGTCTGGTTTACCAGCTCAAAAGACTTTTATGAAATTAACTGTTTTTTTTTTTGTTTGTTTGTTTGTTTGTTTGTTTCTTCCTTTTTTTTGGGGGGGGGAATAGGGATTGGCAATGGGACCCCCAGTAGAGATAAACTCTTAAGCATCCTCAGAGATTATATCCTCCAAAACCAAGTAGCTCACTAATGTCCCTGCCCCTCTATCCTTAGTTGGAATTAAAATCGTGGAGTTTTATTTCTTCTTGTAAAAATATTAAAGCTGTTTCTTAATTTTCTTTCACTGAAGGATCAGTTGCTCAGTGACATTTTTAAACACTTAATTACAAAGAATGCCTCTGAGACCTTAGATCTATTTTAGCAGCCTGGATTCCCATAATATCAAAGAAAATAAATATATTTTGGAGGTGGGAATAGAGGGAAGCTGATTTATCTAAAATGTGCATTGGATAACATGTGGAAACTATACCTTTTGAGATTAGAAATAAGAATTTGTCATTTTAATTTGTATTCCTTGTGTTCATTGCGTTAAGATTTCTCAAGATATCAATCTGTTTTAGTGACAGAAATTTCAACTAGATCAAAATGACAGGGTTTGCAGCAGAACTATAAATCTGGCAGTACTTATGTTCAGATTCCTTCCTATAGTGGTAGTAATTTGCTTTTATGTCAGACAATCTCAAGGATATGGTCATAATGGGATTCTAGTGAGCTGTTGGGATTCTTTAGGGCAAAATGGGATATGAATTAGCTGACACTTTCTATGCTGAAGTTTCATTCTTATTTGATCAAATGTTGATAGATTGGCAAGAAATAGAAAACATCTGGGCTCTTGGAACTGGATGTGTGTTACTCTGCCAGACTGATTCCTTTACTATCTCTTTGGCAATGTCTTTCTTTAAAGAGGGTTGGATCTTAATGATTAAAGTATCTAGGGTGACACTTAATTGGATCTAAGTCCTTGAGATGAGTGAATGTAGAGGGGTGAATCAGTGAACCTTGAGCACCAGGACACATTTTTCTGTTTTTTGAATGCTAAAATTGTGTTTGGAAGTGACTTTTCTTTGAGTTTTAAAACTTCCTACAAGGAAAAATCAGAGGTTTTATCAAACACACTAGTACTGTGAAAGTTTAGACTCAATCAGAAAAAAAGTAGAATGGGCTGGATCTTCTTTAAAGAACTGTCTGTAATTTTTAGATATTTTAATTTCTGTGTATATTTTTAAACTAATGCATTCAACAAATGAAAAACATTTTCTAAACCTACCATGTACCTAACATGATAAAGGGTATTACAATTATAAAATGAAATATATTTTCTTTGTACATATCCTCCCGGTAACTTTATTTTTTTTTTATTTTTATTTTTTTATTGTTTGTTGTTTATAGGGGTACAGATGTTTAGGTTACGTATGTTGCCCTTGCCCCCCCTTTCTCCCAGTCCCAGTCCCAAGCGTGTCCATCTCTCGGAGG
>RJWJ010038378.1:0-15020 GCA_004363605.1 Indri indri
TGTATCTATATATTTAAGCATTAAAATTGTTATATCACGGTGATGAAAATTGTAGCAACTTCATGTTTTATTTTGTCTGTACTTAGAATTTTTTCACAATGTAGAGTTAAGTATTTATAATCATAAAAAAGTGAGAAATATCATTTTGATTTTTGGTAAAAAATATGTTCAGTAGTTATACATATATATAAATAGTGCATGAAAGCATTTAGAGTAAACTATCGATAGGAACTATCCTTGTTTATTGGGAGTTCTGATGACCTAATATAATCTTTATTAACAACTTGTCTGATATTTTAAGCTTAAGAAAATTTAGTAAGGATACTTAAAATATACTCTATGAGTTAAGAGGTATGAACACTGGGGGATTATGTGAATTCACCTGTAAAAAATTGAAAGCTTTGGAATGAAACAGAGAGGTGGAAATACAAGCAGAATTCTAACCTATCTATGTATGTACACACAATGGGCAAAATATATTATACATACATCAACAAGCCATGTAAATAATCAAGGCACTAGAAAAATAATAATTAAATAAATCTTTGTAAATTATGTCATTTAAGGAAAGAATTCTAATTATATCACATGATTTTTTGCACGTGTATGATTTCTCATTCTAAAGTACAGGCTTTAGACATATTGGTCTAATATGTTTGTTAGGTAGACAGTGAGGGACCTCCGGCCCTCCCGGGGAAAAGATGGGCACTCTGAGCAATTGCCACACCTGGGGGAGGAAGGAACACCCTGCCAATCCGCCAATCAGAATGTAGCACACCAACTGCCAAAGAATGAATAGGATTCCCTAGCCTGAGGGCCAAGTAGCACAGGCTTGATAGAGTCTGGAAGGTGACTTAGAACAAACAAAGGCTAATTATCATGTCATTAGCTTAAATCTACATTGTTCCTCACCCCCCTCCCCAAATGGGCTTTCAGAGAGGCTCACGGGAGGTCCACATGTGCACTAAGACTTAGGTTATATAACTCCCAACTGTTCATAAAATTCGTTCAATGGTGACATTTGAACCACAAGGAAGGCTCAGTGCAGGCAATACGAAACAAGACCCCAGACCATAATCATGGCCCTCCTGTTATGACAGGGGTCCGTTTGTTGTCTCTGCAGAATGTATCTTACTTTACTTAATAACTTCACCTTGTACTTGCCTTTCTTAGGCATGGCTGGTCATTCTTTGGCTAGGAGCACACCAAGAACCAAGAACAGATAACTATGACCAGACATGTCCACCTTCCGTCATACCTGTCTCAGTGCTTTGCATCTACAAGATGCTCACTTACACAATAGTTGGTTGTTCTTTTATGATTTCCTTTAAAAAAAATTCTTGCATACTTAACCAGACTCTTTTACATAAATATAACTAAAATAAAAGATTTTTCAAGTTTGTCTCTAGCTTACAACCTACTAAATAAATAATAAACAGATCCAGGGATTCTTTATTCTAAGATCCCAAATTACAAAACCATGCTTTCCCATCTATTTCATAATAAAGTAAAACATTTTGCTTTTGATTGTAACAAGAATACAACAGAGTTTATGGTGCCAAACGTCTCTCCACATTTTGTTTTTTCTACATATATTGTCACATTTGATCCTTATATAATTTTTGTGAACTAGGCAAGAGAGTTGCTACTGGCTCTACTTTTTTGATGAGAAAACTTAAAGAGATTAGAGGTATAAGTGCTTAAATCATATCACTTATAAAAAATTAGTAGTTATTACAGGTTTACACTCTTTCCCTTCAACCTGCAGCAGCTTGTGTATATTACTTGTGCCACTGTTAGCAGAGATTTATATTCTATATTCACTCCAATTAATATTAAAATCAAATAATAGAAATCATTTTATAAGATAAGATTAACACTATTACAACACTGAACCTTATATGACTATTTAAATTGAGAGATTTATAGTTAATATTAGAAACAAAACACACTGATCACTTTGTAAGATAAATTTAGTACAAAAACCACATTAAAATTTACAACATAAATCAAACTGAGAAATAAAATGGATACTGTAAACAATAATCAAAATAATATCTCACTTTTATTCATATGTTTTTATGCACATACATAGTAATTATAAATATGCTTTTTAAGAAGTTGACATATTAAGCAAGTTAATGAATAATATTGATATTTAGAAAATCAAAAACTATTACATTATCAGAGATTAGAAAATAATAAAGCTAATTTCACTCAACAAAAAGAACATTGTTTAGAAGTTGTGGAATAGGATTAAAAAGTACAAAGAAAATAATAATAAAAGATATTTCAGAGTTTCGTATACTCTATTCACAACTTCGTTAAACCAAATAAGGGTGTCTTTTCTTTGTTAAATTGAAAGATAAAATCAAGAGACTAGAAGGCTTTAAAAAACATATTGCAAAATAAAGACAGAAAAGTAAAAGGATATATCACAACATGACTAAATTTCTTGATATGTTGGGGAATCTTAGTATAATTTTTCTCACATTATTTTACTGTATATACTATGAATTTATCTTAAATTGAGATGGGCAAACAATGTTGACCTTAAAATTAAATCACATAAGATATCCATATAAAATTGTTATTTTTTTCTTTTTATGTGAACACATTGGTTTTGTGTAAAACTATTGAAATATTAAAGTATATATTTATACTTTTACTGGGGAATTTTTTTTAAATATGGATGGAGGTCCCAGGCCTCCCACAGGCAAGAGCCCAGGGAGCCCAGCCCATGGGCATTTGTGCACTTCAGGGCCAGGCCACCTAAAGAGTCTTCCCAGCAGCCCCCAACAATTCCAATGTCCCCACCTCTTCCATATGTAACCACGTGCATGGCACTGCTCTTCCCTCACCTTTTGTCTCCTCCTAACAACCCATGATCGTGGCAGTCACCTCCTGCAGATGCTCCACCTATTGAGGGACATGTTTGCACAGGGCATTACACTGAATGTCTCCAGAAGGGTACTGTGCCCAAAAGCATCAACATAACAATCACCATGCTGAAGAAAATTTACATCCTGATTTGAACAGATGGTTGAGGATCACTATAGCTGGACAGGATCACCTGTGGTTATATTTTTTGCAATTTAAAATTAAGACAAAGACAGAGGGTAGAGGAGAAAACAGCCTGTTTCCTACCCAAAGAAGAGGAGAATTATGTAAAAGAAATAATATGAGAGATTAAAAAATCAGCATAAAGTTTGTCACCCTTCTCCAAATCTATCTGCCAATCAGAGACTGAATATCAAATCCTAGATCTCATTCAATGACATTTTGTTAGAACAAAATACATTAAGGTTTATCTTACAAGTTTGGTAGTATGACTAGGAAGTGCTGGACATTAAGGATTTAGGGTTGATAATTAAATGGAGAATGGTCATGAAATATACCAGACATTTGCAGATATTGACTACTCTAAAATAAGGACTAAATTGATTAAAGTCGAATATTTGTGAATCAAAGATTTGTATGTTTTTCTAACTATGACATATGATTTTTATGCTTTTTGAGAGGGTAATAGTAAGGATAAATATCTTAGTATCTATCTGTTAGGTAGACAGTGAGGGATTCCAGGTCACCTAGGAATGAAAGTGGGCCTCCGTCCTGGTGCTGCCCCACCTTAATCCTGTCCCAAGTGACTACCATACCTGGGGTAGGAGGGAATACCCTATGAATCTGCCAGTTAGAACTTAGTGAGCTAACTGCAAAAGAATGCAGAGGACTCTCTAGCCCATGAGCCAAACAGTGTAGGTATGAGAGAGTCTGGAAAGTGACCTAGAATAGCCAGCTTTCAGAGCGGCTTATGGGAAATCTGCATGTGTAGTAAGACTCAGGTCAACTGTCCAATTAAAGCGGTGCCATGGTGATGTCTGAGCCATGAGGGAGGTCCCAATCTGGACACCATAAAACAAGACCCAGACCGTAACCAAGCCCTTTTTTCTCTACCTCTTTTGCCACAACAGTGAGCCTGGTTGTCATCTGTGGCGTACGTATTTTTCTTTGTAAACCAATATCTTGCTCTCACTCTATAATCCTATCTTTTTCTCCTCACTAAACCTCATTTTCGTGCTAGCCTTACTTTGGCGTGTCTGGTCATTATTTGGCCATGAGTGTGCCAAGAACGGACATTCCAGACACCAAAACCTGACATATCATTTATTTACATACCTGACACTATCCCTGGGGCCTAGTTCATTCCAAAAATCATTAAAGAATTTTTGGTATTTCTGTAAATACACATAAATATTTTTTGCTCATCTCCAGGTCTGTGTTGATATCTCTTCAGTCTTTCTGATAATGTAAATTCAACTTTAGGCTTCTCAGAGAGTTTATTATTCCCTGACATCTTGGATCCTTAGAAGATTCCAGTTTCTTTATTAAGAGTTTGTCTACATCTTTTATATTGTGGGAAAATATCAAATCATTGGCTCACATTTCATTGACTTGAAAATCTTTTAAGAGTCACTTTATTATCTTCTGGTATAAAGATGCTGTCAAAAATGATGATTACTATTCGATTTTCTCTCATTTATAATTGACTTGATATTTTACCTAGAGGCCAGAGAAAATTTACGTTTTCTTTAAAATTCAATAATTTTACAATCATATTTCTTAGCCTTCTGGATCTGGTTCCCACTTAATGGTATACTTTTTCATTACATAGTTTCTCATAGTCTTTTATTTCAGAAATTTTGTTTGAATCATAGTTTGTAGTACTTGTTCTCTTCCATTGTATTAATTTTTTTAAATATTCCTATACAAACATACATTATTTTCCTATTTTGTCTATCGCTTTCTTTCAAAGTATTTTCTTCTTGTACATTTCCTTTTTTCCTCCTATTTTTAATTCACACATAATAATTATACGTATTTATGAGGTACGATGTGATATTTTGGTACGTGTATACAAAATTTAATGATCAAATCAGGATAATTGACATATCCATCACCTCAAATATTACTATGTGTTGTGAACAATCAAAATCCTCTCTTCCAGCTTTTTGAAACATACAATAAATCACAGTTAACTATATTCATTCCACAGTGCTGTGGCATACCCAAATTCATTCCTTTTATTTAACTGTAATTTTGTATTCATTAACCAATCTCTCCCTATTCTCCCCTCCCCCTACCTTTCCCAGTGTCTAATACCCACAGTTCTACTCTTTGCTTCCATGAGCTCAATTTTATTTTTTAACTGCCACACATGATTGAGAGCATGTGGTATTGGAGTGGGAGCAGCAATGAGAGAAAAGCACCAAATTGAAAAAAATTTACGTGGATTGGAAGATATTTGTGTATGTTTCTAATATAATAGGAAAGAACAGACAGAGAAGTTGAAGACATGGGAGAGAGACACAATAATTATCAAAGTCAGGTTTCTGGATGTGATAAAAGAAGATGGGCATAAGAATTCAAAAATAGGGCTGCTTGTCTTAAATAGAACAGGAGCCAGGACATCTGAGTGTGGGAAAAAAAAAAAAAAGACAATAAACATGTGTATATATGTACAGAAATTTGCAGAAAGGGCCAACTCTTTGAAATAGTTTATACTTAATGTTCAGGAATTAAGACCATATAATGGTATAACAGTGAAGAGGGACAGATGGATAACTTAAGGAAAATGGTGAAGATTTTGAGTAACTGATGAGTAAATTGGGAAAACAGATGAACAAAAAGTGGAAGAGTTTTCAAGTGGCAATAAAAACTCTTTTACGGTTCAAGAACAAATAATTTGTCTTAGAAGTAACCTACAAGATCAAGAGGTTAGTTCAAGCATCACTCAAAAGCTTAAGCACAGTATCAGAGAAAATGGAGGACATATCTAAAACATTTATAGATAAAACACATGATCATGATAGTCAGGAGTACAATAAGTAACTTCACCTTAAATGTATTATTAAATACTTCTTTTCAATAGGTGCCATTGCTCATAATCTTTTAAAAACTATTCTCATATTGCATATATATATATATATATATATGCACACACATACACACTCTGGTTTTATTTTATTAGCAGATTATTCTACTGGAAAATGACTTAAATAGACACACATATTAATACTATATTTTATTTCCTGACGAAGAAAGGAAATTAATCGTCTAAGTCATTACTCATATGCCTTTATATAGCCTTGTAGACTAATTATCAAATGAATCTATCAGAAAGACTTCATTACATCTTCAATTTTGAACTGTGAGAGTATTCTTTTACAGGTTAGACATAAATACAGCTTATATTACATAGTTATAACCCCATTGTATGTACCTATAGATCTATAAATATCATACTTTGTAAAATTAGCACGATGAGAGTTCCTTAATAAGTGTAGAAATGCTTTACGATGCTAATTTCTCATTTAATCTATAATTAACCAACAGATATGACAGAAGACCATTTTACTTGAGTGCTAATAATTAGTGATCTTATATTTATATGATTTAGTGAATGAGACAGATACTCTACTGCCAGGGATAATTTCAGTCTACAAATTGGGCAAATTTAAAAGTTTATAGCTCCTTCAGAGTCACTAAATTCTACAGTTTATCACTTTAAAGCACTAATCTGGACACCATAATGGGAGAATCTATTGGGAGAAGTAAACTCACTTTCAAGAGAAATCTGTGAAATTTGGTTAATTAATTTAGCAAAAATGAGCTTACTTGGTTTCCCTTTTTACCTATGCCTCTCAGTTTCATTTCTATTGGGAAAAGAATATCTGCACTCACCTTAAGATTGATAATTATATATCACAGATATATATATATATATATAATATATATATTATTATATTAGATGTATATATATATATAAATTTTCTTAAGTTTCAGCCCATTTCTAGGCAGAGTCTCAAAGTATATGCATGGTCTTGACTTCTAAAACAAATATGCCCTCTATACAGCAGAAATTATTTTCCATGTTCACAATCTTCGCCAACCTAAACACATTATGTTAAGGAAGTAGACAATGCTGCCCAATTTTTCAGCTAAAAATAGTGACATAAATGATCCAAGTCTACCCTATGTTATGTCTTCCTCTATGTTACATGTGGTTTTTCCTTATGAAGTTCACATATATGATGATAACCTGGCTCAGTCTTTAAAATAAGTTGACTTGGATTGTATTTTGCACCATTTCTTTGACCATAACTTCTCTAAGCCCTGGCCTCTTTACTTGTAATACGCACATAATGACTATTTTCATTATTCTGGCTTGTGTCAAGTTTTAAATCTCTTATCTTATCCACAGTTACCACTCAGAAAATGTTAGCCATAAGTATAATTATTACACAAACCAGTCAATAAATGACGTACTTTCTGTTTTAAAAATAGTGTTTTTCTCTTGGTCTCTGGTTCAACATTGTTCGCTTCATTTCCATATAAAGACTTTGTTTCAAGCATGAGTAAGTGATATCTAAGTCATGAAGACCAAAGCCATGATAAATTGACATTTTATTTTTTATAAACACAGATTAACACACATACACTCTCTGCATATACTCCTATAGTCTAAATAATGTAGACTGGGAAGTGATTAAGAAGACTTTTCACACTAGTTTTATGAATCACTGGGAGGTATAATCCTGTGTATCACTCAATACAAGTATTTTGGGAATGAGGGATTTAGTGTAGAAATAAGAGCTTCCAGAAATCCAGGAAGAGCTGGGAAGTGAAACCCTGGAAGGGAGGAATCAGAGAATCAGAGTAACAGTCACTGAATCTTTCTGAATTGCTCATAGTGGTGGACAAGTTGGAACTTGCAGGAAAGTCTGAGAAACTGCATGTCTGGAAGATGGAATGGGACTTGTGATGAGCTCTAGAACTGCCACCTTTAAGAAAGCTGCCTCCTCTGTGAAAACCAGTGGCTCTGAGGAAACTGTCACTCTTACAACTCAAGACAGCAGGCTTTGGGATGTTGTTTGTCAGCTCAGTGAGCAGTCTCATGCCAAGTAGAACAAAGCATGTTATAGCTGCCCTTATTTATCATCATGTCTGTGTTGCACAACCTACAAGAGTACTGTAATGATTTCTGCTTCCCGTCTGCCTTTTAAGCCTTACTGGGTTTCTTTCTTGGTCAAGTCTAACATGGCACAAAACAGGGATGGAATTCTGAAAAACATTTATCCCACATCTTAGGTGGGAATAGTAGTGCAAACCTGACAACGTGCCATCCAACATGTTTTAATAAAAGGGAGAGTTATATGTATCATACTCTGATTACAGCAATTGGCAAAAATAGGAAAATTAATCTCTCTTAAAGTAATGTGAAGTATATATACTTTCTATAATGTCTGCATAAAACACCTAAAAAAAGTGTTTTTAGGTAAAGCAATAAGTAAAACTATAGCACCGTAAATAATATCGGCAACAAATAATACCAGTAATCAGTCAACCTAGCATATTGGCAGAGGTAAACCAGCTTCATAAGTAAAATTGATAAAAATTATTTTTATTGAAATAATTATATGGTTCATGGTTAAAAACCATATATGGAAACATATTTTCTTCTCATCTTAAAATTTTAATTAAAAATTAGATTTTATATAAAGTATTACTGCCCACTACTATGGCATATTAATGGTGTAGAGAGAGAACAGCATCAGCAGTAGTTTTAAAAATACAATCAGCACCATATGAAAAGAGGGACTATTGTTCTGTTAGAAGACTTATTTGTTGAAAAAAGTATTAGGACTATATAAATTAATAGAACCATAGGTTATTTTAGCTGCTTACATATATGCATATATTAGCATGCATATTATATAGAGACATTTCCTTCTAGAATTTTGCTTAACTCATTTCCTAAAAATGCTTTTTCCTTGCCCATTGATCATACAAATACTATGCTGGTCTGAGTTACCATTATCTCTTTCCAGGGTTATGAAAATATCCTTTTAACCTTTCTTCCTCTACCTTTCCCTTTCCCTTCCCACCACATTTCCTATTTTCAGCACATCAGCCAAAGCAATCTTAGGAACTTAAATCAAATCATGTTATTCCTCTGCTCAAAATTCTACCATGTGCGCCACCTCACTCATAGTTAGTAAAGGATAAATTATTTACAACAACCAGCTTTGTCCTCTGCCATCCAGCCAAATGTCTCTCAGATGTATTTTCCTGCTATTCTCCGGCTTAGTGAGCATACACCTCGTCTTTTTTTTTTTTTTTTTTTGTACATTTTCTTCAAATATTGAAGGCACGTTAGTGCTTCAGGGTCTTTGCACTTGTAGTTTCTTCCTTAAAAATTTGATCCCAGGTATTTACAACTTGTTCACTCAACTGTTCATGTCTTTACTCAAACATAGCTTCCTTCTCGGTGTGATTTAATCTGGACCCTCTAAGAAAAATAACCATGAATCACCCCAATTGTCTAAAGCTACCTGTCACTCTTCCCTGGTTTATCGTTCTCCTTAGCATGTTTCATCATCAAACATGTCATATCAATTACTTTACTTTTTTGTGTTTATTTTATGGAGCCTCACTCTAGATCACAAAATTCTTGAATTCACAGGCTTTTTCTTCTTTTGACCATAGTTGTATCTCCAACAGTTAGAATAATGCCTGGAACACAGCAGGTAGTCACTGGAGATTTGTTGAATGAAGGAATGAATATCAACAAAATTATAAAATGTTTAGAAATTTTGGTAAAATTTAATATCATCATCTTAATAAATGTTTTAAATATCTGCACAATAAAATCTTTAAGTATAAATTTGATGACCAAATTGTTATCCAGTTGTGAATAATAACGAAGCCAATAAAATTTTGTATTAATAATAATGATTTTTCCTCCATCATATTAACATTGAAATTCAGGGACTTTTAGGAAAAAATAATAGTAACTACCGATATGGACTCTTTCAACACATACATGAAGTCAGTCAGTTGTGATAATCACATTACTTCTGAATACTTACTAGAGATAGATATTTCTTCCATTTGAACATTTACATAAAAATATTGTTTGTTTTAATAAAAATGTTCAAATATGTTTCTGTAAACCTTGTTATACCAAGACAAATGTGTATAAGCCTTCAGTTAAAAGTAAAATAAAAGAATTGAATCAGAATGGCTCTGTGACAGAAACAGGTGTTATCAGTGCTAAACTCAGCAGAAATTTTCTATTTGAAGCTTTGCGTTTTGATGTATAAAATATTTGACAATGGTAATAACTTTAGCTGCTAAATTTAAAAGTAGAGGGTAGAGAAAATCATTCAGATTAACTTAATTTAAAAATTGAAATATCAAAGATTGTTTTATTATGTGGTAAAATATGTTACTAGATAGAGTGAACATTTACAGGATATTCTATAACTCTATTTTATAAGCGAAAATCCTATAAGCCAAGGAAAGTGCTATACTTTAGCTCAAATTAAGCCACAAAGTATAGCATACAATGAAAATTAAAACAGTTACTAGAGATACTATATCTCCCCTCTTTTAAAAAAGGATAGTAATTACATTTAAAATTATATTATAGGCAATGAAACTTACTATGTGGTTAAAATGCATGAGTACCTTCAAAGTGAATGAGTATTCATTTATGAAGAAAATGAGTCATTATCCTAAATATTGATATTTAATATAGTAATTTAAGATCGATTTTATATTAGTTTTGTAGATTATCAAAAGTATTTTTATTGAAAAGAGAAAAACACTAAAAAAATAAGTTTTGAAAACATACATTTATCATACATTTTCAAACATGATTTACATGAAGTATGGGCATTGTTAATTCTAGAAATGGACATAATGAAAAAGAAAAACTGCATGTGAGGCCAAAATTACATTCAAAGCTTCTATTTATTAATGTATATTACATCTGTGTAGAAATGTTACAGATATGAAATTCCCTGTTTGTGTATAAATAAAACTGGTTCGAAATCAAGTTGCCATATACAATTGTAGTAAATATACCATTCTGGTGGGGGTTGGTGATATTGGGGGGAGGCTGTGGGCAAGAGGAGGCAGGGGTATATGGGAACTCTGTACTCTGCTCAATTTTGCTTAAATCCTATAACTGCTATAAAAAAACAAAGTCTATTTAAAGGGGAACAATCAAAGATTAATAACAAGAGAATAATGATAGAATAATAAAGAATATCATTTAATGATGAAAGTTGAAATCTTGTGTTTGTCCAAGATTCTTTTTGTTTCTCTTGTTGAATACTTGTTCTAACTTAAAACAATTGATCTCTATTAATGTTGACAGATTAACAAAAATGTTTTTGTTAGATATGGCCTTTATATATGGCCTTTATTAATATGGTAAACTTATTTTATGAGTTCTTGAGCTTAACTTATACAAAATTTTACCTTAGATGAGTGATTTCACTTCTTTCCAATATGTGGATGATTTGGAGAGTAATTTGGCACTTGACAAGCTGCATTATGACATGTTATGAGCCATGAATTAAAGAGAAAATTAATTATTCCAGAGAATAACAACATGGAAAAATGATGTGCTAAAGAGTTGTGATTTCAGGTTCGATAGCCAATGACACAGCAGGAGATTTGTCAAGTAAAGTTTAAAATTTTAAAGATAATTTTAGAGCCCCCTTTCTAATTGTTTTCTTTCCACTACAGCATTATAAAGAAAGTAAATGCAATTCAAGAAGTGTACCCAATGTTAGAATTTGCGTGAATCTGATAATATTTGCTGACAATACCTATATATTGAGGTTAATGAATTTTTAAAAAATCATGGCAAGAGTAATCATATATTCAGTGGATTTGAATTGAAACAAAGGATTTGAAATTATTATTTATAGTTTTGTTTTGATTTAGTTTCTTATCTTCCATTATTGTAAGCGGGTCTCTCCAAAATGAAGTCAAAATTCAGCAGTTCCTAGTTTTAGAATTAAAAGAAGATAGTGCATTGTATTTAGGCTGGGGCTATCAGCAGTGTCCTTTTCACTTAAACTAATCACAATACAATGTCTTTGATTATTTAACTCATTGTTATTGCTAGTTGTGTTTGTCACATGTTTTATTATAAAGAACCTTGAAAATATCAGATATGTTATATGGGACTTATTTCTGCTTTGCCATTAATTAGGATCATAATTTTTAACATGCTGCTATAATATGTTCATTTTTAAAAATCCAATAGAATTATGATGTTTAGGAAGTAGAAATTTATACTAAATGGACTTAGTTGTTTTGCATTATATAATACAAAGAAAGTATTATAGAAAGGAAAGTATGTTAATGTGGCTATCAGAGATCTACTCAAAATTGTAAGTTCCAGGTTTTCTCTTCATGGGACCACTAAAGGCTCACAATAATTTACTTCACCTTCTTCTGCTTAATTGTAAACTTCTTCAAGGGAACATTTCATTTATCACTGTATTCCCAGTGCCTAACCCAGTATCTGATAGAGTAAATGTTCAGTTAAGTACCAGTTAAATAAAATTAAATTTTAGTTTAAGAGTTGACTCTTAAGCTAAGAGTTAAGAATCTTAATTTTTGGGATATAATTTTTCTTAACTTGGGGGATATAGTTTTCATTTCAGTAGTAAATATGTATAAGTGAAGGTGGATAAGAAATGTTTAGAGATTCTAAACTTAAATTTTTGGCAATTCTAAGCAGTAGGATGAAGAAAGAGTTGGAGGTAAAAATGATAAATATTAAAAACTATATTATTTTAATCTGTATTTATGTGGAAAATTATAGCAATAAATTACAGAAGGATTTAAAACCACAGAAATTAAAAATATTTGAGTGGTTCATTAAAACACTTTGTATATTTGAAAATTTTTAATATGCTACATCATTTTCCATAGGTGGAATTTGGAAATAATTACAAAAAGGAAATAGCATGTCTTTCTTAATATTATTCTTTTTTGGCTTTTAATTGATTCACAAGCTATTAAACTTTTAGGCTACACTTCTGATTTGTATTCTCAGAAAATGAGACCAAAGCTATATTACTTCAATGTAATACACAAAATAAGTGCATGGAAGGAAATACGCCAATAGTAATTGAAACCTGTCATTATCTGAATGCACCTTAAAATGTGTTTTTGATGGGTAACAGTGAAAATAGCAAACTGGGTAGTTCTGAGGGCCAGATTCTCCACAGAAACAATGAAAAATGAAGAAAAATCTGTCAGAATCTACTATTTCAGAGCTCTGAAAAACAATCAAGGGTTTATAGCAACCTAGAAAATGCTGAATCAGAAAAATACAACTTAAAGACGGCAGGAAACTTTCCAATATGTTTATTTGTTCTTGCACCACTCCCGTGGCTTAGCAGCAGTCTTGAAAATGTCAATCCATGATCCCAACAAACCTTATTATTGGTTCTGGAGGAAACAGAGCAGACTTGTCAAAGAACTGTGTCTTTCTGTTTTAACCTGTCTAGGGGCTAACTGAAGAAATTATGTAAGGTGGCACCATTTGTTTCACTGACCTCAGTATTCTCTCAGAGGAGAATAGCAGCTTTAAAGAGAACATTTCTCAAAAACATTGTAAGGTGCAGGAACAACCTATTTTTGCCTAAGGTGAGAGCTTACATTTGAGGCAAATAGGTATACCAAATGTCTAGAAGGAAAAGCTAGGGAAAACGTTTCCTTGGGAAGTTAGAGCATTAAATATGCCCATGCATACAGGGTAGGACTCATGCTCAGAAAAGATCCTAAACTTTCATCTCTGGCCTATACTTAGTCCTGGTGCAAACAGGAAGTGAAAACTAAGGCAGAGCAAATAGCCAGCTAAACTTTGAAAAAGCACCACAACAAAAAGCCAATCTGCAAAGACTTGGGGAAGTTTTTCATTTTTTTTCTTTTCTTTCATTTTTTTTTTCTTTTTGTTTGGCTGCATATATTCAACGGAATCTCTGTCAAAACACTAGCTAACCACAATATTTTTGTTTTAAAGACTAGTCAAGTGCAGTAGTGAGAAGGGGACAAAGCAGTAGAACAAGGAGTTCAACCTGTAACTGGCTGTAAATAATCAAGTGAGATAACTCACTACCTTCAGACCAGGCAACAGCTTAAAGAAGAAAGATGTCAGAGATAACACCTGACAAAAAATACAGAGTCAACAAGTCACTAACCAAATAAAACTAAACCAATGTTTGATAAAAAATAAAAAGCATGGAAGAAAAAGAAAGTATGGCCCGTTCACATGAGAAATTAATAGAAACTGTTCTTAAGGAAGCACGGACATTGAACTTGACAAAGATTTTAAATTAAATGTACTAAATATGTTCAAAGAACTCATAAAATCCATTAACAAAGGACTAAATTAAGTCATACGAATGACATCTTGATAAATATAGAATATCTGTAAAGGGGTGGAAATTATAAAAAGGAACCAAATAGAAATTCTGGAACTGTAAAATACAGTAACTAACATGACAATTTTACTAGAGAGGTTCGACACGTGATTTGAGTATACAGAGGAAGGAATAGGCAAACATGAAGATAGGATCATCGCAACTATTCAATCAGAGAAGCAGAAAGAAAAAAAAAAAAGAAAAGAATGGAAGAAACATGAACAAACCATACAAGACATGTGGAATATGATCAAGCCTATCAAACTATCCAATAGAATGGCTATAATAATAATAAATAAATGAGAAACAATAATGAGTGTGGGCAAGAGTATGGATAAGTCAGGATCCTCGTTAATTGCTATTGTGATTAAAATTTGCTCAGCACTGTGCAGAACAATTTTATGGTTCCTCAAAGATTCAAACACAGAATTTTCACAGGACCAGCATTCCATTCTAGATATATACCCCCAATGATTGAAAATGAACATTCAAACCAGAATATCATCACAAATGTTCATAGCAGCATTATTAACCATAGCCAAAAGTTGAAAACAACCCAAATGTCCATCAATAGATGAATGAACAAAATATGGTACATTCATACAATGGAATATTCTTCAACCACATAATGGAATGAGGTACTGATACATGCTAAAACTTAGGTGAGCCTCGAAAACATTATGCAAAATGAAAGAAGACAGACTCAAAATGTTACATTTTATATGA
>RJWJ010038379.1:0-15021 GCA_004363605.1 Indri indri
AATGCCAAGGGACAGAAGGGTCTGGTCACTCCAAGCACAGGGGAGGCTGATGACAGCAGGACAAAACCTTTTGCCCCAACACAGCCTGGCTTGGAGCTGTCTGAGGAGGCGAGGGGAAGCCAGGTGCTCACCATTTACTCTGCCCGGGTTCATAATCCCAGGTTTATAGGTAGATTTTTTTTTTTTTTTTTTTTTTACAGATGGTGCCCAGAGCTGTAAAGATGGATGGATATGCTGTTCTAAAGTGCGCATTTGGAAAAAGAAGGCTGCTCATTTTACTGGGTCATCTCTCAGCAGCTCTGTTGGGGAAGGAATGCCTGTGCGCTACCCTGAGAACGGATGCGTCCATTTCCTTTCCTGTCCATGCACTCACGGTTGGAGACGGCCTCCCATCCAGTCCTTCTACTCACAATCACTGGAGCCGGGGTGCAGTGAACAGGACACTCCTCACCCTTCGCAGAGGGACCTTAACCTCCTTGCTACACTTCCTCTCAGGAGGGGATCCCTCCAATTACTGAACTGGACAGAGTTTCCTTGGCTCAGGGTGGGCCAAACATGAGGAAGCAGCGAGGAATAAACCCTCTCAAGTCCTGTTTCCCGGAGTGCTTCATGCTACAGCCCCCAAAGCAGAGGTGGCACTCAGAGGGCTATGTGTGCAAGCGCAGCTGCAGTGGCTAGTGCTCCAGGACCTCACCTAGGGTGCTTCCTGGGGAAAGCTTTGATTTAAAAGCCTCTGCTGATTGCTTGAGCACAAGAGATGCCCCAAAGCTACAGGGAATGCCCACACACAGTGGAAAAACAGATCCCTGGGCAAAGGTGGGCAAGTGAACGTGGCTGGCGTGCCCATGCTGGGGCAGTGCTTGGCAGGGCTGGCCCTGCTACTCCTCCCGCTTGTCGTCCTTCAGACCAGGACCATGCATTTGAGGGATGGGCCCATGGCTCAGGGTATGGTCTGAGGCCGAGTCTGGGACAGGGGGAATGAATTCCACCAACGCCAGCCCCAAGAACACTGGGTTGTGAGTGACAACTTTTTGTTTTATCTTCCTTGATGACAAATGTAATGTGCATGCTCCTTGCAGAAAATTTGGAAAGGCCCAAAATATAAAGAAGAAAATCATGTTCATCCAGATAGCATTTTTTTTTTTTTTTTTTTTTTTTGAGACTGAGTCTCACTCTGTTGCCCTGGCTAGAGTGAGTGCCGTGGCGTTAGCCTAGCTCACAGCAACCTCAAACTCCTGGGCTCAAGCGATCCTACTGCCTCAGCCTCCTGAGTAGCTGGGACTACAGGCATGTGCCACCATGCCCGGCTAATTTTTTCTATATATTTTTAGTTGTCCGATTAATTTCTTTTCTATTTTTAGTAGAGACGGGGTCTCGCTCTTGCTCAGGCTGGTCTCAAACTCCTGAGCTCAAACAATCCGCCCACCTTGGCCTCCCAGAGTGCTAGGATTACAGGCGTGAGCCACCGCGTCCAGCCAGATAGCATTTTTAAACTTTTTATTTTAAAAGACAGTAATTTAATATATTTAATGACTATCTGTACATCTAAATCAACCCCATAAAACAAGACAGAACCATAACTACCACTGCCAGCATCATGCTGTTAACACAGTTTTGTATTCTTTTTTCCCCATGTTTTAAAATGATATTTAATTTCAAAGAAAAAGATTATATACAATTGTATATCTGGGAGGTAAAAGTATGGGTAATTTTTCTTTCTTTAAAAAAGAAACTATTCTATAGATTTTTTTTACAAGAACCTTTATTATTTTTGTGATTTGAAAAAACATTTAAATTTTAAAAATAAAGTTTTTCCCTACCGTGAGGTCAGTTCAGGGTTTTTCTTCTTGTTTCTTTTTAAGATTTAATTTTTTCCCCATTTAACTTTCAAATCTATTAGCAATTTTTGTGCATAATGTGAAAAAAAATTATTTAAAAAAAATATATGGTCAACTTTCCAAACCTAATTTGTTGAATATGTCCTCTCTTCCCTACTGGTTTGTGATTTTTTTTTTCCTTGAAAATATATTATTCTAGGGATTGTTTTGAATTGATTCACTTCAGAGATACTCGAAGTGCTTGTGTGCAACGAGGCAAAGAACTGAGGCCAGAGTGCCCGTCAACACACTGCTGCCTTCACTGGGACAGCTTGCTATAAAAAAAGTCAGCCCGACTCAGCTGCGTGTGGTAGTGACACAGCTGGTATATGTCCCGGCACAAGTTGTAGACTGGACCTGACAGTTCCGAGGACACTCTGAGCAGCCCTGGTCTACTCTACGCTGTTCTGTTCTGTCGATGTCTGTCCTGATTCTCGTGCCAGTATCGCGGATTTATCTGTCGTTGCTTTATATGTTTTACTAGCTGCACTCTTGTCGTGTTGCCAGTCAACCTGAGGGAAGTGAAGCCTCGTCAGCGCCTGAGGATTAAGTGGTATATACGGCGGATTCTGGCTGCCCCGCTGGCTCCCATGGCCCGGGGTTTCTGTGCTTCCCACGAACCCATCCCATGTCTCGCAGATGTGCTTTCTGGCAGAAGCAGAAAGGAGACTCCTGCTTGTTCCTCAGAAGGAATCCTATTAAAACCCATATGTAAATACGACATGGAGGTCACAGAAGGGGGATAATCTTTTGTTTCTTTTAGTGAGCTGGCCCAGTCTGGTCTGTCCTGTGACCCAGCTGCCGTGGGAAGGTTTCCAAAGCCTCCGTATAGCAGTTGTACAGGATGCCTGGGAGATGAAAGGACCTTGGTCACAAATGTTGTGGGCAGAAGCTGTTACAGATTCCACTTTAAAAAAATGAGGAAGCCCAGCCTTCCTGGAGCAATCAGGATGCTTATTTATAGCGGCCTGGGCCCTGCTGGGGTTTCCATATAGATGGGAGTGGGGCCATCCTGTTCAGCAGTGAGAAACAGAAACTCAGGGCCCAGGTGTATACACAGTGTTTTGCCTCCCTGCTTATTTTAGGGAAGTAGAAAATATCTAATATTTGCATGGGAAATACAATGGTTTCCTTCCATGGCATAGCCAAGGTGACCGGTCGAGAGTTGGCCTTTGGGAAGCAAGAGGAGACAGTCTGACCACAGGCTGGGAGGTGGCAAGGCCCTGGCACGCAAGGCCACCACGCAGGGCCGGTTGCGGCCCACAGCCCGCCCCCTTCCTTCCTCTCCTCCGGGAGAGCTGTTGTGGCTGACCTTCCTGCACAATGAGCAAAACAAGCCTCCTCTCCCAGCAAGGGCTGGCAAGGCTGCCATGCTGCCGTGGCACCCAGGGTGACTGCTGAGATGGCCGTGGCTTCTGTGGGTGGCAGTCCTCTCCTGGTGGCCACCTTCAGGCCTGTCTCCATCCCCATCTCCACACCCCGTGCCCTCATATGCCAGAAGGGAGGACTTGGGGACTCTGCGGCATCTGATCCTCACTGTGCCTCATCCAGCCTTGGCAGGTCCAAGGAAGTGAACAGGAATTGAGGCCACTTCGCCTTGGCCTTAGCCCAGAGAAACGCTCTCATCGACGTTATTTTGAAATAACAACACCTACATGGCACACACATTTATGTATAAAATACCATCAGAGCATCAACAGATACCTTATTCTCCCTTGTAATTATCACACACGCTTCTCTATAATATTTATGTTCATAATTTTGTTGAAATTAATGAATACAGCATACATATATTACTATATAGAGCAAATCACTATAGCTATATTTCATAGCCACTTTTTATAAAAAGCTACAAAGAAAGTGATCCCAAATTATTTTATGAAGAAAAATGGATTTGTGGACTGATGCTCGAAGACGAAGCTTCCCTCAGAATGCCTAAGGGAGGTAAAGGCTCACCTTGCCCTAGCCCTCAAAATGAAGGTGCTGATGGATTACGTGGAGACCACGAGTTAGACACCAGAAGCAAATATCAAGAAAGAAAAGTCACTGTAGGACTATAAAAATGGCCAGTGAAACAGAAATGTTATGGAGATCTTATTACCCCCTTTAAAATAACTTGTATTTTGAACATGACACTAATCTCAAAGCAGCACAAAAAACAGCAAAAAAAGGAAAATCACTCAAATGCCCATCAGTGGGAGATTGCTTAACCATTTGCAGAACATTCACCAGGCAGGACACCCGATAGCTGTTAAAAAAGAATGAGGTAGGTCTGTAAGTGTTGATATAGAACTAGTTTAAAAGACAGTAAGAGTGCAAAATGTTCATACAGGATGTTAACATTTGTATAAAAAAGGGTACTCATTTGACATTTATCTATCACATTCTTCTGTCGGATTAAATACAAAACTGGTAGCAGAGTTTCTCCGGGAGACCAGCTGAGCAACAGAGCTTAGGGCACACCCTTTTGTAATAGCTGAATGTTTTATAGAACACATATAGATATACTTTTCAATTAAAAAGTTAGGTTTTGCTTTGCTTTAAGAAGCCCAGAGAGGCACATGGAAGCTGGATTTATTTTCTGCAGTCGGCTCTGGGCACTTTTCTTCAGCAGCTGGGCATGTACAGAAGCAAGGTGACTCTCCAGGAGCAGTGCCCTGGGGCCCTGCCGGCAGGCCCAGTCCAGGCTCTGAGCGTTCCTGCAGGCAACGCGAGCCGCTCGCCCATGCTGCAGGAGGCACGCGGCCTCAGATGCTAGTGGGACTGCGACGAATGGGTCCATCTGGTTAGTTCTCTGTGTGTGTGTGTGTGTGTGTGTGTGTGTGTGTGTGTGTGTGTGTATTAAAACCTTCTTCAACTAAAAATAAATTCCTTCCTCCCTTCCTTCCTTTCTCGTGGTCTACTATGTTCCAGAATCAGAATCTCAATGCTCAGGGCTTGTAGTTTAGAAAGACGATTTTAAAAAGGCTTTATTTTGAAATAATTATAGAGTCACAGGAAGTTACAAAGAAATGTTCATACCCTTCATCCAGCCTCCGCCAATGGTAATCACAGCATAACATCGAAACCAGGAAATTGACATTGGCACAATCCACAAAGCATATTCAGATTTCACCAGTTTTAAAGGCACTAATCTGTGTGTGTGTGTGTGTGTATGTAGCTTAGTGTAACCACCATGTGTAGCTGCATGTAATCACCACCACAGTCAAGATACAGAACTGTTCCATCACCACAAGGCTCCCTACTGACACTCTTTTACAGCTACCCCCACCCCCACCCCCTGGCAACCACGAATGTGTTGTCCATCTCCGTAATTTTGTTATTTCGAGACTATTATATAATTGGGATCATATAGCAGATAACCTTTTGGGATTGGCTTTTTTCAGTCAGCGCATTCCCTAAGATCCATCTATGCTGTTGCCTGTTAGAAAGGTCATTTTTGGCAATGATAAAATTACATCTCCAACACGAGCACCACCAAGGAAAATCCCTGTTGGCAATTTTCGCCTCTTCTACTGTCCACCAACAAAGCAGCACTTGAGCCCTTTGTCTGAAAATAGCATCGGTAGCTCCTAATACTAAAAATTTCCCTAGCAAGCAGCTAACACCCTCATCTGGATAGGACAATACTCTATTATGGTAAACAAAAGATAACTTTGTAAATTCAGATGTGGTGTCTTTAGCTTCTCAGCTCTGACGCTTCAGGAAGGAAAAAAAAAATTTCCTCTTCCTGTTAAAATTTGCAAGCTGCCAAGACACTGGCTCTGTTTCTGACCAAAGGTCTCCATTTACTCTTTAGGTGATTGGTAGAGGACTGGTGGGCGCCAAGTACTTTGGGATTCTCTAAAATGTTTCCTTTTTATCTGGGGCACCAATGGCCACTGTGCCAACAGGACTTCAAATCTCCCCTAGAGGACACATCTTAATTCTGCTGCTCTTTGGAGACAATCTCTCCTATGAAAATTGGCTTCTCCAGGGAAACCCTGGGAAATTATAATTTCTGAACATAGCACCCTTGATTTATGATATTCTCTTCATAGTCATTCTGAGGTTATCTTTCTAAGATGTAGGAATGAAACCTGATGCTATATGACAGCTAAGTTTTCTAAAATAAATGAAATGTGTGTAAAACTGTCCCAGAGCCTTGGATGAGAGTGAGTGACAGTGTAGTATGGCGACAATGAGGCCCCTCACAACATAGTGCTTCTACTTGCAAAGGATGTTCCACACCGTGTCACATTAGCCCTTATCAGCTGCTGGGAGAGGCAGGAAGGGGTCATGTCCCCATTCTCGCCTGGGGGCACCTGACTGACACCTGTGAGTTGCTGAACAGGGTGATACTCCTGATGCATGAGACTCCCTATTTGACTGCACTACGCCCCAGCTACACATTGTGCAGGGGAGAACAGGAGACATAGGTTTCCCATTGTTTCTTTGAATTAAAAAAATTACTTACTATGGATTTGTAAAGCTTCAGGGAAGACCTCAAATGAAATGAACACAGATTGCAATGTCCACTTTTCCGAGTGCCCTCCCCAGCTTTCCTACAAAAGCCTAGAACAGTGCCTGAAACATGCTCAGTGAATGTTTACTGAGTGACTGAATGAAACACTGTAGCCAAACTAAGATTCAATTTAGATCTGCTCTTTATTATAAAACAGATCATAGGCCTCAGGCACACTGGCTCATGCCTGTAATCCCAGCACTTTGGGAGGACAAGGCGGAAGGACTGCTTGAGGTCAGGAGGTTGAGAGCAGCCTGTGCAACACAGCGAGACCCCATCTCTACAAAAAATAAAAATTAGCCAGGTGTAGAGGTGCTTGCCTGTAGTCTCAGCTACTCAGGAGGGTGAGGTAGGAGGATTGCTGGAGCCCCAGGAGTTGGAAGCTGTGGTGAGCTGTGATGATGCTACTGCACTCTAGTCTGGGTGACAGAGACCCAGTCTCGAAACAAAAAAACAAAAACAAAAACCTCCAAAAAAGAGCTCACAAAAGCCCCGACAGTGTCATGTGTAGGAAGAATCATACAGCAAACTTTGAAATGGGCTAGTTTCTATCACACGGCTTTAGTATATGTCTCGCTGGAGATCTTGTCAGAAATGAAGGCCAGAATGGCAGAGGCAACACCACAGTGTATGATCACATCATAAACTCTGCCAGGGAGAGCTGTGGGCCTGGAGAAAAAAGACCCTCTGATCCCCACGTTGCAGACACAGAGACTGGAGGGGCATGCAGGGAGTTTCTTAAAATCCCACTTATATCATTCTTTCCTGGGAGAAATGAAATGAAGGAGGTAGACAGACAACATGGGGCAAAGAAGGAAGATGAAAGGGAGAAATATGTATATTCTAGGATGAGAATAGGTGAGTTTATTACAAATTGGAATGGCATTGTTTTATAGCAGAGGAAAGAATTAACAGTGGGCCATTTAAAACACTTAATGTGATCACCAATGCTAAATGGAAGAGCCATGCTTCCTGCTTAAGAAAATGATAAAAGGCTGCAAAATATAATATAACATGGCTACAGCCTGGCAGGGCCTAACACAATCCACCCTTAAGGGTGTTCTGCCTGTCCAGCAAGGAGTGGGTCAGAGTCTTGTCCCTTACAGTCTACTCTAACACATGGTAGACGACAGAGGGAGCCAATTCATTCTGTGGAGTCAGCAAAACCCTCATTCCCCAACCTGACAATGAATATTGAGAAAAAGCAGGTCTTAGAAAAATAATTGCAAAATTCTAAATAAAGCACCAACGAATAGATGTTTTTTCCCCCAAATAAAATTTATCAGTATATTACAAGTCTGGGATGCCCTGGTCAATATGAATCTAACCCAGGACATTTTAATACTAGGCAATTAATTCATCGGACATAAATCATGTCAAAAGGGCAAAAGAGAAAATGAAAAGCAAATGATACATCACCTCAACAACTGAGCAATGGATATTAAGTAAAATGTAGCTCCCATTCCTAATATGAGTTCTGGTAAACAAGGACAGAAGGCTGTTTCCTTAACGTGACAGAGAATACCCATCCTTTACCAACAGCCAACATCAAACCTACCAGAGAAGTGCTAGTTCCATGTAAATCTGGGCATGGGACCTGATTGCCTGTAACTAGCATTTTTTAACATTGCATAGGGTTTTCTAAGAAGAATAATAAAGAAAATAAACAGACACTAGGATATAACTATTAGAAAGGAGGACAAAACTTATCCTTATTTGCTGGTCATAGAATCCTAGAAAATCTAAGAGGACTTTTACCTGTTTAACAAAGTAAGAGAGATTGGCAAGGAATCAGGAGAAGCAATAAGTACTCAAATGAATTTTTTAAAAATCCTACGACATTAGAATAACTTCTGGAGATCTACTCTACAGCATGGGGACTGCAGTTAATAACAATGTATTATATACCTGAAAATTGCTAGGAGAGTAGACTTTAAACATTCTCGTCACAAAAAGTAAGCACGTGAGGTGATGGATATGCTAATTAGCTTGATTTAATCACTCCACAATGCATGCATATATCAAAACATCACATTGTACACCACAAATATATATAATTTTTATTTGTCAATTATACCTTTAAAAAAAGACGTCAAAAATGATCAACTGAATTAAGAAAATCGTGAGCTATTCTTCTCATGTATTCTAGAAGAGTCAAGTTCCTTGGATTGATCTATTAGGCTGATAGATTTTTTCTTACCGTTTGTATCAATCTACATACATTTTTTTTAATGGATCAAATTTCCAAGGGATTAACTTTTATTTGACCCCGTTAGGAAGATACCAACTCATAATAAATCTTAATAAAAATAAAAAAATAAAATGTTGGTGACAATGTGGTTTTACAGAAAAATAAACAAACAAAAAAACAGATACGCCAGCCATTACCAGTCAGAAAATATAACAGAAAAAGATCCTAGTCACGAGAACACAGAATAAAATAAAATATAAGAAAATAAAATACTTGAGAATAATCTTAAGAAATGTGCAGGACCTACGTGAAGAAAACTTGTCTGAGCATAAGAGAAGTCTTGAATAACAGGAGAGACAGACCACGTGCTGGGATGAAACCTAGATGAGGTCAGATGTGAAACCTTCCCAAATTAACTCCACGTTTAACCAGCTGCAATAGAAATCTCAGAGATGTTGGGGGAACTTAACAGACTTCCGATGAGAATAATAAACAGGAGAGAAGAACTAAAATCATTATAAAAAAGAAATGAAGGGAGGCTAGTCTGCCAGTTAGTAAAATTGTCTGTAAAACTTTAATAATTAAATCAGTGAAGCAAAATATATAATTTAAAAATAGACCCTAGGGTGGAAAGTGAGAGAACTTTCCAGAAAAATAATTTGGTAATATATATCAAGAGTCTTAAATAGATTCATATCTTTTCCACTTCAAGGAAATAACTTGAAGTGAGAATAAATATTTATGTACAAAACTGTCCATGGTGGATTATTGATGGGAATGAAATGCTAGACACATTAAGTCATGGTGCATGTGGACAATTAATGCAATCATTAAAAATGTTTACCAGTAAAAAACAAAAAACAAAACCCAAAACATTTACATCTTATTTTTAAACTTGAAATACTCAGAGTTGAGTTTTTTGCTAACCCTGAGAAACCAACCTAAGCCCCATGCAGAGCAAAGATGGTCAAACTGTTGTTCTGTGCTCTGAGTATCTACGTCTGCCCAGACAGGACCCCTGACACTGATGCCAGGGCCCCGGGGCCTGAGTTCCTCTAAGACTTATCTACCTGTGCTGGGTCCAGGTGTCTATGGCCCCTGTAGCCTCACAGCCACAAAGGTCAGGATTCAAAGACACGGGATGGACCCAGGTTGGGTTACTCTAGTTTGCAAGGTGAGTTCATCAGAAAGGGATTGAACAATCGATGTATAATATCTGGAATCATGATACATGCTCTTGTTTCTGCTCAAGCATATTCACAGATGACCCAGAGAATTTCTGGAACTTGATTTGGGGACGTGCATCTAAAGCCTTAACATTTTGTATCTTAGCTCGGTGTGGCGGCTCACACCTGTAATCTGCGCACTCTGGGAGGCCAAGGTGGAAGGATCTTTTGAGCTCAGGAGTTTGAGACCAGCCTGAATAAGAGCAAGACCCTGTCTCTACTAAAAAAATAGAAAATATTAGACAGGTGTGGTGGTGCACACCTGTAGTCCCAGCTACTCAGGAGGCTGAGGTAGGAGGATCACTTGAGCCCAGGAGCTTGGGGTTGCAGTGAGCTATGATGACACCACTGTACTCTAGCCCAGGCAACACAGTGAGACCCTGTCTCAAAAACAAACACACAAAACCCCCCACGAAAACATAAAAAATATACATTTTTACTCAATCAGGATACCTTATAGCATATCAAGTAGGGCTGGATCTTTTGGGAACTACACCACATCTCTTTCCTGCTAAAGTAACCGGGACCTTGGTTCAATCTTGCAAGCAGCAACGAATGGATCCACAGTAAATTTCAGAGACAGACCTACCTGCATCTTTACACAGTTTTCAGGATTAGTTCATGATGTGGACATTTTCAAAGCTCTTTCCACTTTTTTGGTTGATGTTTAAAGCCAGAAATTGCAGATATGGTACACAAAAAACTGGCTGACAAATCATCCTACTACATGAACTTCAGCATTTGGATGAACATTTAAAAGCGGCTTTAGATACCAAAAAGGATAAAATCCAAACTGAGCTCATGGGTTTACAATGAAAGCAAATAAACAGGTCCCCTTTTCCTCAAAGGATGGAAAACACTTTCCTTTTCACAGAGACACTTGCTGACACTTGTAAATAAGTAAAACAGGGGACACTGGAAAAAGAATTCTCATCTTAGCTAAGAAAAAGGAACTAATGCTCTTCCTCCTGAGGAAGTATCTTTTAAAGTAGAAGGAAATAAACAAATCTTTGAGGCAGACACAGGCACTACTCTGTCAACTATAAATCCTACCACAATTTCTACCCATCTCCTGTCGTCATAAAATTACTCGGGTGGGAGGAATTTCAAACAAGCCGCAAATTCTTATCACTCAACTGTCCTCTGTGACTCTTGGTCTCCTCACTAGTCAATACGTGTTTCTTCTCTGTGACATTGCATCAGTAAATTTAATTAGGAAAGATTTTTTTTTAGAAGAGATCTTTCATGTAAATGGAACTGCTAAACCAAATGCATGTCAGATGAACTATTTCTAGACATTTCCGAAGACTTTCCCATGCATGATCCTTTAGCAGCACAATTACATGTCACTTTGCCTCTCTATATGCTTGGCCTAATCCCAATTTGATGATTATGTGAAGTCTCTGGTTCTTTCTGGGCCAACAGTTCTATGTGGAGAGAATTCTAGAGGCTGAGCTTCAGGCAGGCAGTCAGACCCTCCTGGGTGCCTCGCTCAGGAATGACTGATTGATGGAGAGCACTGAATCAGTACAAGTGAGCAAATTTTAGATCTGTAATTGAATTTCAGGTGCCCTTCCTCCATCTGTAAAGTGGTCCTAAACATGAGTTTCCATCTTAAAAAGATCAGATAGGGTCATGATATGGGATACTGGGAGGCTGGGTCCTGAGAAGGAATCGATGGTGGTGACATCAATATTCACATTAGTCTGGGCACTTTATTTCAAAGCAGGTAAGTATACCTTCCTTTGGTAGGGTTGATTATGTGGATAACGTGCTACCATTCAGAGTACAAGACAGACAGGTCCCTGAGTATAGATGCCAAATGTTGGACCCCACAGCTAAGGACAGCTGAATCCCAAATAAGACGCTTGGGCACATCCTGGTTAGTAGTAACTAGTCAAACAAAGACTCCACCACGTACCTGCCCAGAGCTCTGAGGTTATGTGAGGGGCCATTGGAGCAGCCATCACCATCAGGGCACAGAGAGCATCCTCAAACTCGGGGCTGTGGAGAACGACTCTCTGAGAGGCTTGCTGAGGAAGAGAAAAGAATGTCGTAAGAAGTGAGCACGGGTAAGAAAGGCCATTAACGTAGCTAAAGTCTAGAGACCAAGCAAGTAGGAGGAAACTCTCTTTACCATTCATTTTTGCTTGGGACAAAGAACTTCTCCCATTTAATCATAGCATTAAACAAGCTACTGCTGTTTTCCAGCAATAACAAATACATTATTATTCTGAGTGTTAACCTTGCCCTCAGTCTCTCACAACTACTCTTGAGGGTGATATTCTTTTTTTCTTTTTTTGTTGAGACAGAGTCTTGCTCTGTTGCCCCAGGTAGAGTGTTGTGGCATCATCAGCTCACTGCAACCTTGAGTCCAACTCCTGGGCTCAAGCCATCCTCTTGCCTTAGCCTCCCGAGTAGCTGGGACTACAGGCATGTGCCACCATGCCTGGCTAATTTTTCTATTTTTTGTAGAGACAGGGTCTCACTCTTTCCTGCTCAGGCTGGTCTCAAACTCCTGATCTCAAACAATCCTCCTGCCTCAGCCTCCCAGAGTGCTAGGATTACAGGCATGAGCCACTGCTCGCAGCCGATGTTGATATTCTTACCACATTTGACAGATGAAAACCTAAGTATTGGAGAGTGAAGGTAATCTGCTCCCTGGTATGGGATAATCAAACTCTTAACCACAGGTTTCCTGTGCGCTGCAGGTCCAGTGAGAAACAGTGAGGCCTGCTCAAAGGTTTTACATTGTGGAACCCTGAGGGCAGAGGTCCCCCCTCAGGAACCTCAGGGGCCCCTATTGTCTTAATCATCTTTGCCAGTAAATATTCAGTTTCTTCCTGAGGTGTGGCTCTTCAGTTAACCCTGTCATACCCATTCAATAGACAGAGTCCCTGCTATGTGGCAGGCTGTGAGGATGACAGGACCAGAGGGCATAGTCTCCGCTCTCAAGGAGACTCCAGTTGAGTGGGGAGGATGGTGGTCAGCACAGCTGGTGTGAGCGGGGGTGTGTAGTCAGAGAATGGCCACGAAGGCAGACAGGCTGTCCTGAGGTGGCCGAAGGAAGCATGTTGCTAGAATTTCTTGGAAGCCGGCAGTTCTCATGGTACCCTGAGGAAGTCATGATAAAAACTGGCCGAATGAGGTGGTAGCACTCAGTATATGTTCACACCACCCTGGGACAAAAATAATTTTGGTTTAATTTTACAATATGTTTGTTAAATTTAAAAGTAGGGGCTCACATGAGGTATTCTGCTGAGTATAGAGAGGCCAAAAATACTACACACAGTCTTTCTTAAAATGCGTGCATACGTGATCTTCAAAAAATTGCCTGAGATTTGAAATACAACTTCATGAGTAAAGGAACAGAGAAGGTCTGTCAGAAAGGCTGTGGACATAACTAGCTTCGAGGCAGTAAGATTTCATTTCTAAATTACATTTTTGTATAATATTTGCCTCTTTTTTCCTGATTAAAAAACTAATACATAGTATAGCAAATAAGGGAAAAACAAAACCACTCTTAATTGTACCATCTAGAAAAAAACCTGTATTTTATCCTGTTCTCCAAAAATGCAAAAATATGTATATATACACACTTACTATATGCATAACATTTTCACAACTGGGATTCTTACCATGTGGTCACTTTTTTATCAGGCATTTTTACTTAACATTGTATCATAAACAGTTTCTGATATTAAGTGCTCTTGGAGGACACCATGCTAATGGTGGTGGCACATTTCCTTCTTACTGATGTGACATGAGTCATTTCACCTTTCCCCCATCTGAAGACATCTGGGGTCCCCAGTCTCTGTGATTCTAAACCGTCTAATGAACACCCCTGGGCCAAAGGATGTTACATAATCACAGGGCCACCAACTCACGGCTGGAGTGCTTCCTAGCGAGGTCACATCATCCGTGCCCATCACTGGTATGTGAAAACCTATCTGACCATCTTTGCAATAGTGTGGAAAACAGTTATGTTAAAGAGCCTCTGCAAATTTGACAGGTTAAAAAAAATAGCATAATGTTTTTAATTTGTATTTCATGATAATTAGCGAGGCAGACTTTCTTTTGCCACAAGTTTATTGGCTATTTCTATATCATCTTCTGTGAATTATTATCTTTACATATCCCTTGACCATTTTTTTGGTTAGGTATTTTCATATCATAATATATATGAGTATTTTATATATTAAGGATATTAACCTTCTGTCTGACATATTTGTTACAAATGTTTTTCCCAGTTTTTAATCTTTTAATATGGCATATTGTAGTATATTGGAAATGTCAAGTTTTATGTAATTAAATCTGTAAATTTCTTCCACTGTTTAAAAAGCTTGGAGAGAACTTCATTTTAAAAAGCATTTGTTAATAGTTTCAGTGAATTCTTTTGTTGTCCAACAGCTAACAACATTTGTTGACAAATTCCTGGCAAGAAAAGTGGCAGTCCCATGCAGCAAGAAGATGAGTCCCTGCTGAAAAGGCTGGTTTCTGTTTTCAGTGAGAACAGTTCTGATCCGACCAGGTTAAACAAATATAAAATGCAACGATATGGAGGAGGAATCACAAATTCGTTTGGGAAATCAGGCAGTGGGGGTGTGAAGAGCCAGAAGAGAGGGAGGCCCGAGTCTGGTCCTGGATTTGTCACTAATCAACCAGATATGTCATTTAACTCCTCTGGGCCTTAATGTCCTCATATGCAAAATACTGGTGGAGAAAGGGGTTTGGGCCAGAGAATCTTTAAGAACTTTCCAGCAATAAAATTAGGTTGTGATTATAGAGAAAATGCTTCTTTAAGCACACCGAGGTGACACTGTGGTACTCCCTGTTCCTAACCTGGGGCAATGCAGGGCCCTCACCACACCTCTCCCTCCCTCCTCTGCCACCGGCAAGTGAGGACGGACAGGCCACTTACCGAGAGGGCACTGCTGAGTCCCATCAGTTGAGAAATGGCAGAATTCAGTGAGAAGTCCTCCGTGAAGTGGGCAGTCACCTGTTGGTAAAAGTTGAATCATTCACTTTCTTCAAAATTCTTTTAAGCTTTTCACAAAAACAATAACAAAAGCCTAAAACTGAATTATCAAAACAAAAAGGTAAAATTAAATGAATGCAATCAAATATATTTATCAATATATTCACTGTCTCAAATAATAACTATGTTTCATCAACACAAACACTTTCAAATTCAAAGCCAATGCTGTCTCCACTATTCAAGCC
>RJWJ010038380.1:0-15026 GCA_004363605.1 Indri indri
GACTGTAATAGGGACAGGGTGTGTGGGTGTTCATGTGTGTTTCTGTGTGCTGTGTGCATGTGTGTGCATGCCTGTCTCTGGGTCATGAGTCCCCCATCTCCTGGGTGGGCCTGCAGGTCAGCTGGGAGCTGGGTTGTTTTTGTTTGTGGTTTGACCCTGGGAGGAGGGTGCCAAGCCTGAGAAACTACCCGCTGAGAAGCCCCCGGAAACATCTGTGAGTCCTCCTCCCCCAGGCCCAGGGTGGGGGATTGGCCAGGGAGGGAGATTTTCTTGTTTCTCTTGTGCCTGCCTAGGGGAGGCTGTCCCTGGGATGAATTTTATCCAGTTAGGAGGTTGACAGCACACCCTCCAGGATTCAGGGACATAACGAGAGGCTTGGGAGAAGGGGAAGGGGTATTAAGAAGGGACACCTGAGAAGAGGAGACCAAGACAGCCTTCTGGTTGGTTTTTCCTGTTCTCATTTCCTGTGATGGCAGTGGGGGAGGGTTCCCCAGCACTGGGGCCTCTGCTTCGTTTCCCTTCCTCCTGGTGACCTCCTGGGGGCCAGCCCTGAGTGCAGCAGGACGGAGCAACAGAGACAAGGTAGCTGTACTCAGCCCTTAGGATTGAGTCCTCTGGGGGTTCCCAGGCCTTGGAAGGGGCTATTATTAGCTGAAGCATTCAGGGGCAGGAGTCCAAGCCCCCTCCCCTCAGCCAGCCTGGCTGTGGGAGTCTCTGGTTACACTCAGCTGAGGACTGATACCCTCAAAGGGGAGACACCCTGGTGTGTCCTGGGGCGCTCCACATGGCAAAGCCATAGACAGGAGAGACTGAACATTAAGATCCTCTGAGCAGCCCTGGTCACACAGTCAGCCTCAGGGCAGGGACTTCTCTCCTGCAGGGCGGGGGTTTCTGAGGGAAAGTCTGAGAGGCTCCATCACAGGGAGGGGAGGGGCTCAGGACAGTACTCCGTCTGGGAATGGGGACCAGTGTCACAGCCAGCATGTTCCCCAGAGTGCCTGGGCAGCCTGGCCCTAGAGCAAGGGCTTGCGGCCTCGTCTGTGTGCAGGGTGGCGAGTCTGTGTGGGTGTGCTGGAGGAGGAGGAAGCAGAGCCACCATACCAGGGCTGTGCAGGCAGTCGGGTGTGCAGATGGGGACACACACACACAAAGGCACACAGATGCGAGCCGTGTGAATCACCCAGCCGGTGAGTCAGCCCCCAGGATTCCTGTCGGGGAATGAGTGAAGCTGGGCTGAGGTCTGTCAGTCCATCTGTTGGTCTGTCTGCCTCCTGCCCTTGCTGGTGTGGATGCGCGTGTGTAGGTGGGTTGTAGAAGGTGGTGGGGGAGGTGCTTGGTGGTTTCCTGGGACTAGGCTTTGGGCAGAGGTCGTGGGAGTTTGAAAGCACTAGGCTATGGATTTGCACATTACTAGTTTGGAGGGAGGGAGGCGCTGCGTCTTGTGCAGAGAAGATTCCTGGAGACTGTGTCCCCTGCACAGAAGAGCACCTCAGGCCTGGCTGGAGGGCTGAGCGAGCGTATGGGAGGCCTCTGAGGGTAGGTGGGAGGGACGGAGTCCTGGCTGGTGGCCCACCTGCTTCTGTCAGCCTGCCACTTACAGCCTTCCCATTCCCATTGCAGGCTGTCTGTCCCCAGACCCGGGAGCACCCCTGCACCACCATGACGGGGCTGCTGAAGAGGAAATTTGACCAGCTGGATGAGGACGACTCTTCGTTCTGCTCTTCCTCTTCCTCCTCCACCTGCCACTCTCGCTCCTGCTCCCGGAGCTCTTCCGTCTCCCCTGCCTGGGACTCCGAGGAGGACGGCCTCAGGGATCGGACCCCCCTGCCTGACCGTGACTTCTGTGGCCCCCGTAGTTTCACCCGTGAGTCCTCCCTCCCCTGGGAACCCCACCACACTTGTTCCTTCCTGAAAAATGAGATTCAGAGGCCCCCGACAACCCTTTCGGCCTCTGGAGGTTGTCTCTGTGGCTGTATCTCCCTTACTTGGCTCCCCACTGTGTCTACTTCCCACGACAGAGTGGCCGTTCAGTGCCCACTACCAAGAGGCACCTGAGCCCAGATGGACTCACCTTTGACCTTGGGAGTAATGATGTCCAGGATGCAGTTCCTCAGAGTGGCCTCGGGGCCTTCCCGCTCCAGCCCCTCCCTTCTGTTCCAGTTTCGTTTCTCCAGCACGCGCCCTGCCCTCCTGCAAACAGAACTGCTGGAGTTCCACACCCGCACTGCTCTGCCACAGGGCCTGTCAAGCCGGTCCCTCTCCTGTCAAAATGCTGTTTGGCTTTGCCTGAACATACTAAAAAGGGTTTTTTCCCTCTCATTTTTCAAGCTCGTATAATTCTGATTGCAAACTGACAAGGATGGCCCTAGAGCAGTGTTTTTCAACTTACTTTTCATTATCACTCCCCTCAACCCCAAGGACATTTTCCCTCTGATCACCGCCCCCATGAAATTTTAATACCACAGACGTGCTCTTAGACCTTAAAAATTATTTTGTAAAATGCCATAAACAAAAATGTAAGACTAAAACATCTCCTCAGATAGGCTAGAAGGATAATTATTGTTGCTAATATCATATATAAAGAACACCTACAAATCAATTTTTAAAACTATAGAAAATTGTACAGGGGGCCTATAAATGGCTGGTAAGGATGGCAAAGATGTTTAATTTTACAAATACTGTCATTTGGCCTGGTAAATACAATAAGCCATTGTTGACACGGGTGTGGTGTTCAGTTTTAGTAGCTCCAGTCTCAGCCAGGCCGGCTCCTAATTTCAGATCCATTTCTTTATGTTTTTATGTGAGGTGGGCGGAGCGGGGAGGGAGGGGGAGAGGTGGTCGGGCAGGATCTTCCTGGAGGTTATGCTGTGCCTCGCAGAGAACTAACCCCCGACCCGTCCCTGCCTGCTTTCCAGCCCTGTCCATCTTGAAGCGGGCTCCCCGGGAGCGCCCAGGCCGTGTAGCCTTTGATGGCATCACCGTCTTCTACTTCCCCCGGTGCCAGGGCTTCACCAGTGTGCCCAGCCGTGGTGGCTGTACTCTGGGCATGGCCCCTCGCCACAGCGCTTGTCGCCACTTCTCCTTGGCCGAGTTTACGCAGGAGCAAGCCCGGGCACGGCGCGAGAAGCTCCGCCAGCACTTGAAGGAGGAGAAGCTGGAGATGCTGCGATGGAAGGTAGGGAGCCGCTTCTCCGTGGCCCACACCCTCAGGCAGCTCCTGGAGTCCTAACCATGAGGGCCAGGCGCACCAGGCTTGGGCGCCAACTTGCTCATTATGCATATGGGGACGGGCCCGTGGGCCCATGACTGGCTCACCTGGAGTCTGCTGCCTACATTCTCTGCAGACAGGGAGGCACGTGAGGGCGCCTGTCTAGTTGTCCCAGGGGCTGGGGGCATGGTACCTGAATCTGTCTGACCTTGTTGGGGAGGGGATGTGGAGTTGACGTGACATTGGCAGTGTGTTTCTGGCTGGCTGGGGAGGAAGTATGCCCATGATCTGGGAAAGGGCATGAACAGGACATCACTCTGCAGGTTTCCTGAGGGCAGTGCTCTTCGCTGTCCTGCTCACTGTCACATCCACAGTGCCCAGCACAGAGTAAGCACTTGGGGAGCGTTTGTTGTGTGACTGGGGCTAAGTCTGTGCCCTGTCTGTGCTTCTGACATCCCTCTCTCCCATGGATGCAGCTTTCGGCCGCTGGGGTAGCCAAGGCGGAGGCAGGCCTGCCACTTGCGGTGGATGCCATTGATGACGCCTCCGTGGAAGAGGACTTGGCAGTGGCCGTGGCAGGTGGCCGGTTGGAGGAAGTCAACTTCCTACAGCCCTACCCAGCCCGGCGACGACGGGCTCTACTGCGGGCTGCGGGCATTCGAAGGATCGATCGGGAGGAGAAGCGGGAGCTGCAGGCACTGCGCCAATCCCGGGAGGATTGTGGCTGTCACTGCGATAGGGTCTGTGACCCCGAGACCTGCAGCTGCAGCTTGGCGGGCATCAAGTGCCAGGTGTGGTGGTTGGACCCAGCTGGGGTGGGCAGCTGAACCTGGGGGCTTCTTTGTGCTCCATGAAATCCTCACTTGTGCCTCTACTTCCTCTGCAGATGGACCACACAGCATTCCCCTGCGGCTGCTGTAAGGAGGGCTGTGAGAATCCCAAGGGCCGTGTGGAATTTAATCAGGCACGAGTTCAGACCCATTTCATCCATACACTCACCCGCCTGCAGCTGGAGCAGGGGGCCGAGAGCCTTGGGGACCTGGAGAGCCCCACCCAGGGCAACCCACCAAGCCCTGGGGAGCAGGCCCTGGTCCCCACTTTCCCACTGGCCAAGCCCCCCGTGAGCAGTGAGCTGGGAGACAACAGTTGCAGCAGCGACATGACCGATTCCTCCACAGCATCTTCCTCAGCATCGGGCACTAGCGAGGCCCCCGACTGCCCCGCTCACCCAGGCCTGCCTGGTCCTGGTTTCCAGCCTGGTTTGGATGATGACAGCCTGGCGCAGATCCTGAGTTTCAGTGACTCTGACCTCGGTGGGGAAGAGGAGGAGGAGGAAGGGGGTATGGGGAACTTGGACAACTTCAGCTGCTTCCACCCAGCTGACATCTTTGGTACTGGTGACCCTGGTGGCCTGGCCAGCTGGACCCACAGCTATTCTGGCTCTAGCCTCACATCAGGGATCCTGGATGAAAATGCCAACCTGGATGCCAGCTGCTTCCTAAACGGTGGCCTTGAAGGGTCAAGAGAAGGCCCTGGCACCTCAGTGCCGCTCAGTGTGGACGCCGGCCAGAGCAGCTCAGTGGATCTCAGCTTGTCTTCCTGTGACTCCTTTGAGTTGCTCCAGGCTCTGCCAGATTATAGTCTGGGGCCTCACTACACCTCCCAGAAGGTGTCTGACAGCCTGGACAACCTTGAGTCGCCCCACTTCCCTTTGCCTGGCCTCTCTCCACCTGGGGACGTCAGCACTTGCTTCCTGGAGACCCTCATGGGCTTGTCCGAGCCAGCTGCTGAAGCCCTGGCTCCCTTTATCGACAGCCAGTTTGAGGACCCTGCCCCAGCATCTCTCATGGAGCCTATGCTGGTGTGAGGACTAGAATGCCTTTTCCCAGCCCCAAGAGCCCTGTTGCTGCTTTTTTGTAATTTTGGGGCTCCCCAAGGTCTGTATGTAACAGTCTCCCATTGGCTGGCTCACCCATGGTGCCAGGTGCACACTCCAGGTTTTCATGTAACACTCTCGATTTATTTATTTATTTTTTTAAACTTTTCTGTGCTTAAGAGAGGGGCGGGGAGGGGGCTTCCCCTTTCAGCTGCCCAGCGCCCCCCACGCCCTTCATTGATCTTCCACCTCCACAACACGTGCCAGGAAGAGAAAACGTGGCTCCCCTGGAGCTTGGCAGACCACTTTTTGGTCACTGTATGATGTTCCTTAGCCAGAGATGGTGATACAGGGCTGAAATCAAGTGGCTTCTCCCGCCACCTTGAGCCCTAGACCCCTGGGTGGCTAAATCCTCTGGACTGTGAAGACTAATTTATTTCTATAATTTATTTGGAGACCGAGGCGGCTTTGGCTACTTCTCCATGGCTGGTGGGCAGTGCTGGGGGTGGTGTGGGCACGGACCCTTGTGAGTCCCTTTTGCCTTGTAGTCTATCCCTGCCCTGCCTGAGCTTTGGTGGAGACCAGGTCTGGATTTGAGCCCTGTGATCTACTGTGTCAACTGCCTGGCTCTTGGATGGCTAAGCAGGTGGGGCTAGTCAAGGACACTGTCTGGGCAAGGGGAGGGGCTGGGCTGACCAGCTGTGACCAAAACTGTCCCACCAGCCCCCTCTGCTTCCTGCCTCTGCCCATCTTTCCTCCCCAAGTGCCACAGCCTTTATTCCAGGCCCATTTATGTAGGAGGGGGAGGGGGGAAGTCGAAGGCCCAGAGAGGGCAAGAGGTTTATCTCGGGGCACAAAGCATGCCCCAGACTACTTATCTCAGGGCTTTCTGGGCACTGCACTCCAGTCTGGCACACCTGCCCATGCCCTGAGGCCAGTTGGTGAGGGGTGGCTCCTTAGGGCTTTTGTTTGCTGATACTGAATTTTGCAGCATAATTTCTATATTGTCCCTGAGTGTCAGAACTATAATTTATTCATTTTTCTCTGTGTCTGTGCCAAGAAACCCAGGCTCTAGACATGCCCCCTTGCCTAGGAGGCCTTGCCAGCCTGCGTGCTTGTGGGAACACCTTGTACCTGTGCTTACAGGTATCAATAAAGAGGCTCTATTTTTAATAGTGTGGTCTGCGTTTGTGGGATGGGGAGCAAGGGTATACTCTCAGGGGGCAGTGGGGAGGGAGGGGGACACAGGCCCTGGAGGGCAGTGTGGACACTGAAGCTATGTTGGGGGTGGGAGTAGGGCTACACAGCACATTTGGCCTCCTTCCAGGTGAGCCAGTCAGCTTGGAGGCAGGAGCCAGCTGAGAGGCAGATGGAGCAGTTTTTCCTTTGGATTAACTCATTCTTCTCTGGTGGTTGCCTGGGGTGGTAGTGGGGAACAGCGACAAGGTCTTCAGACATAAGGGTACCACACTGAGCTGGGGCCTGGCCCTGAGGGTGAAGTCACCTACCTGGGTGGGGACAGGGCGAGGGGATGTGGCTGGTGGAGGCCATGGGCTCAGCAGCTGTTGTCCCTGGGGACTTGGGCACCGGAAGCTGCAGAACCTCATCTCTCTGCACCAGCCAGACCTGTCTGACCTGTCTGGGCTGCAGGCTAGAGAAGTAGGCTGCACCCTGCTCTGGGGGGGGGCCTGAGGAAGGTCGACCTCCCCCTTAGGAATGATAATGATTTCTTCATCAGAAACCACTGATGGAGATGAGATTTGGGTCTCCTTTTCTTGCTCTATTTCTCTGCCTCTGTTGGTATGTGCTGGGCTCAGTCATCTCTTTGGCTTACTGGTGAGAGCACAGACTCAACACTGGGCTCGAATGGTAGCTCTTCTACTACCTCGTGAAGTGACATGCAAATTACTTACCCCTCTGTGCCTGGGTGTCCTCACTAGTGTGCAAATAATAACACTGTTCTCCTCATAGGCTTGTTTAGCTCATACATACAAAGCATTTAGAAGAGTGCCTAGAACATGCAAGCCCTGTATTTGCAACTTCCACTCCATTTTCATGTTTCTGCCCTCTTTTTCTATGTTTAATCCTTTCATTTTTGCCTGGCCTTTAATTATCTGTCTCTTGACTCTGGACATGCATGGACATGGCCACATGGCCATATCAGTGGCCATTAGAGGACTCGTGGCTTGGAGTCTGGCCTGTGGTGGGGCAGTATGTCCCTATAACCAGCTTAGCTAGGGATAGCTGGGCCTTAGGCTTCTCACGGTGGAGTACCCTGGTATGTTCAGTTGTCCCATCTCTTCCTTCTTCACTGGTGCCTGGTGACGCTTTTGTAGAGACTGCTTCAGCATGCATGATCCAAAACCTGGGTCTCTCCAAGGGCTCTGAGGGTCTGCTCTGACCAGTCTGGGTGGCAGCCCTCAGCAGCTCCAGTGCCATGGCGGGAAGCCTCCACAGGCTTCTACCCCACGGATTCAGCCCATGGCTGGACTGAGTCCTGCCTGTGCCCATCTAGGGCCACAGGATCAATTCTTGGCTGTTTTTTTTTGTTTGTTTGTTTTGAGGTAAATGAAGACAACTTAGGTTTTACAGCAACAAAAACATGATTAACGTACAATCCCTTTACAGCATCATTCTCCGTACAGACAGACCTGCCTCTCAATAAACCTGTCCCAACAACACTGGGTTGTAAAGCACATCACAGGAAAGGGGACTGGGTTTTCCCACAGGAAAGATGGAGTAACTTGGGGAAAGCATTCCGGATCACCAACTCATACCAAGAGGCCATGCGCATGACAGTAGTATGTTATAAAAACAAGGCTCGGCAGCCATCAAGGACGACACACGCTGCTCTAAAGGGATCCTTATCTGTTCACTGTTCCTAAACCTTAGTCACTGGACTTCTCTTGAAAACTGCCCGTATCTGCATTCTACCCATTCTAAGTATTTTTCTTTGTTCTGTCCTTTTTTTTTTTTAAGAGACAGGGTCTTGCTCTGTTGCCCAAGCTAGAGTGGAGTGGCACAATCATAGCTCACTGCGGCCTCGAATTCCTGGGCTCAAGCAATCCTCTCTCAGCCTCCCAAAGTGCCGGGATTACAGGTGTGAGCTACTGTACCTGGACCTAAGTATTTTCCTTTAAATCAATTGTATCAATATGTTTAAAAGTTAGACCCATCCTACCCATCCTATGGAAAAGCGCCCATGAATTCCTGAGTTTGTTGTGCTAGTTTTTCTCTATTACACAAAAACGATGTATAGATGCATAGCAATTAAACTTTAAATAAAATGTTTGCTGTATATCACTGGCAGACAGTTGTACCATGATTTGGGAAACAAATCTAATTTCCTGCCACAGATGGGGACACTGAGACCCAGAGAAGGGAAGGGATTTGAGAAGGTCACATGGGGAGATCCGAAGGCCTCCTGACTCCCAGTTCAGAGTTCCTTCCCCTGAGGCCAGACTGGCCCATTATTGCTATCCTGAAAAACAGGAAAAGCAGTACTGGGAGCACAGCAAAGGTGACCTCTGTCACCCTCTTGCTAGTTGCAATTAACATTATTCATCTAAATAGGGACCACTGCATTTGCCACCTTAGACATTAAAAGGGTTTCTGGAGGATGAATTAGCTGGCCAATGTCCCTTACAAAAGCTAAGTGGAGACTATTTTTTCTTGGTATGTATTTTCCTGTGCCAGGCAAAGGTAAACAGGTTTGTCCCAAACTGTTAAAGACCAGAAGAAGCCAGCAGAAGACTTGGGGAGCAGGTAAGGGGAGACAGACCTACGGGCAGTGTAGGACAGTGGCCCTTGCGACCTGCAGGCCCTCTTACACAGGCCTCCGCTGTGAGGGCCTTCTGCAGCTGGTCCCCCTGCCTGGGCCCTCTGCCAGGCAGACTCGGTGGGTAGCATGGCAGCGGGGAACAGTTGCTTCTTTAGCTCCAGGATGCTGGGAACCAGGCAAGAGAGGGAAGGCAACAATTTAAAAATAGCTGTAGGGTATTTTTCTAACCACCATTCTACTGGGAGCTCCATCTTTGTCCCCGCTGAGCCCTCACAGAGTCTGGGATAAAAGTGAGGTCTATTAGAAAGTATCCAGTGAGCCCAGCAGATGTTAAGCCAGTTGATATCTTTCTTTCCAGAGCAAAATTACTTCCTGTACCTTAAAAACATAAAGCTTTGGGATGTCCCTTAGGCCAGAGGAGGCATGAATCAAAATAAACCACAAACAGTATAGAAACAGGGAAGAATATGTCATTTTCTGAGTCCCTTCTCTGTTGACCCTCTTCTCGCCCCTCCATATAACTTCAGTAGATTGATTGCTTCTGCTGGCCTGGGCCCTTCTAATGACAGCTAGGGCCTCAGGGACCCCTGGGCCTTTTCCAAAATTTCCTCTCTTATCTTGGGATAGTTGGGGTGTTCTGAGAGGACCTAGAATAGAGACAGAATGGATGTGTAGCATCAGACAGGAGTCCCCGCCACTATACCAGGCCCTTTCCCTGCCAATGTTGGTGGCTTACGCTGTGGCAGACTTCGATGGCCTCCACAAATTTCTTGTCCTTCAAGTAGTTGAAAGCGAGTTTGAAACCTGTACAGGGACATGGAGAACACAAATGGTAGCACCCTGATGATCTGAGAACCCCTCTGTTTTCCGCAACAGCCAGGGTACAGGCCTGGAGTTCTGGGGTCAGGTTGGGGGTCCTCCTGCCCACCTCCCTCCCACACCCCACCCATGTGCACCTTGGCTGGCTGCCTTACCAATGGCAGGGTTGGCCTGATGACTATACTTCCAGGCCAGCTCGTAGTTGGTGGCTGCATCCTTGTAGGACTGTTCCTTCTCCATGATGAAGCCCATGTACTCATAGGCCTTGCAGCAGGACTGCAGGGAAAGGCGGTCAGAGCTTCTGTGGAGCACTAGCCACAGCCGGTCCAGGGGCCGAGGTGGTACCGGGACCAGGAGTGGGGAAGGGACGGCGGTGACCTGCATTAAACCAAACCACAAAGGAACCCCAAGGGCACCCCCAGCCTTGCGAGGGACGAACTGTGTGCCCCCAGACCAGCTACCCCAATGTGGGCATAACCCCTTTCCACGCAGCCCTTCTGTCCCGGGTTCGTGGCACGCTCTCACCTGCAAATGTCCTTCCTAGCCAGACCCCACGAACCTCTCCCATCTCTCTCCGCCATTGTGTTCCCTCCTCTGGGCATGGCCTGACCTCTGTGCGCCTGATCTCGCAGTTCCTGTCCTCGTCTACTGCCCACGTACCCTTCTAGTCCCACTTCTTCTGGTCTGGTCCCCATTTCCTGTCCTCTGTCCCCAGAGCCTGTGCGCCCTTCCTGGAGCACTGGAACCACCCTCCCATACCCCCAACCCCCGCCTGGTCACTGCGGGTCCCCCCCGAGGTCACTGCGCCCCCTCGCCTTGTTGTACTGCACGCAGCGCCGCAGCAGCTCTGAGGCGAGGTCGAACTTGCCGCCCTGGCAGTAGATGTCGGCCAGCAGGAGCCAGCTCTTCTCCAGGTCCTCAGCCTCGGCCAGCACCCACGGGGCCTTGGCCAGGCGCTTCAACTGCGTGCGGGCCTTGGGGATCTGCTTCAGGAGCATGTAGGCCTGCGCCAAGGCCAGCAGGGCGGGGACACTGTCCTTCTGCACAGCGGGTGGTAAGCAGGTGTTGGCGCGCCCTGGCGGTGGGTGGGCCTGTGCCTTGCCTCCCGCCTGTCCCTGCCCCGGCTCACCTCGGCCTGCGCCATCTCGATGAAGTTGCCCAGCGCCGCCTCCACGTTAGCCTTCTCCTTGGTGGCCAGCAGGCAAAGGCCCTGCAGCAGCCGCAGCTGGGTCTGGCCGAAGGCTGAGCGCGGACAGAACTCACGCAGCAGCTTCTCGGCAGTGCGCACGCCGTGCTGCTCGGTCTCCTTCCTGTTGGTGGAGCTGCGGGCATCGGACGTTGGCAGGCCCTGGCCGCATGGCCCTCACCTGGTCTCTACCCAGAGGCTGTAGGCTCTCCCTGACTTACCCAGGGTTCCACCCCTGCCCCCACTGGTCCTTACTTGCTCTCAGCCACCAAGGTCTCAAAAACCGCTCCGCCCACAATCTCGTTGTCTGGGTTCAGACAGATCTGCACCATGTAGTAGGTGGTGCTCTGGCCCCAAGTGCTGTCCTTACGCGCTTTGTTTAAGAACTTCAGGGCTTCGTTGGGCTGTCCTAAGTGCCTGTAGTGGAGAAAACACCAAGAATTAGTTAGGGAAACTGAGGCTCAGAAAGCGCAGGGATACACAGCAGCCACTCTGAATCTGTGCAAAGCAGTGGCTGGATCTCTGGTCTCCTGACTTTCTGCCTCCTGGTGCTGAACCTCCCGCACATAGCTGCCCTGCAACACACCCAACTCACCAACAGTAGATGCCTCTGCAGTAGTTGAACCCCGGCTCCAAAGGCACCCGGCTGGACACCTTCTTGGCCAATTCAAAGAAGGCAGGAGCGTCTTCAAGTTTGCCGCTTCTTCGTAGCAGATCGATTAATTTCCTCAATACCAAAAAATTATCTGAAATAAGAGAGCGGAAATCTCCAGGCTGTGATAGCCAATAGCTGTGTCAAGCAGGGGTGCAGTGGCCTGGCAGAGAGAGAAGCAAGGGGTGCTAGGTCCTTAGGAGGAGCCAGGAGACTCTGCCCATCTGGGCTAAGCAGAGACATTCCAGCAGCTCCAGTGTCTCCTCTGGTCTCTGGTGCTGAGTGAAGAACAATGCTTAAAAAGAGCAATAATAGCAACTAACACTTACATAGTACTCATATCGTACCTGGCACTAAGTGCTTTACCTATATATTAACTACTAGCATCCCTGTTTTACAGGTGGGACAGTGAGACACAGAGAAGTTAAGTGATTTGCCTAAGGTTACACAGCTAGTAAGTGGTAGACCAGGACCCAGGCAGCCTGGCCCAGGATGTACACTCCTAACCACTGCAATCTGCTGAGCCCGTGGGCAGACTCTGAAGGGGAAGTTTTATGCTGCAGTGAATAGGAATGGAGCTACACATCAGGGGAGAATTTCTAGTCCTCTCCAGGTGGCTGTGACCTCAGAAGGGGGCTGTGTTGGGCTGTGATTTGGGGACAGACAGGCTGTCCTGGGGCCAGTGCCAAGTGCCTGAGACCAGGAACTGGCCCCTTGGACTAGGGAAGGGCCGGCACGTTCCATTGGGTCTTTATCAGTTTCCTGCCTCTCTGGGAACAATCAGAGAGGAAGGGGCTTCCTCTGCCCACTCAGGAAGGAGGGGAGAGGGCCCACCCTTCTCCGGGAGAGCAGCCCTTGCTCAGTGGGAACTGATGTATGCAGTCTCGATGGGCAGAATTACCTGGCGCTTTCTCCAGGACTTGGCGGTAGAGATTGATGGCTGCTTCATAATTCTGTTTTCTGAACAGCAGGTCAGCCATCATCTATCAGGAAACACATAAGGGTCTGGAATTCCTGACAGCAGCTTGCATGGGTGTAGGGGGAGACAGGGTGTGTGTGGGGAGGTAGTGGGTGGTGGTATAAGGGAGGAAGGGAGAAAAGAACTTCCAAAACGCCTCCTTAGGCTCTGGGAGAAGATACCAGAAAGTGGAGACTGCCTGAGCAGGAGTTCAAAGGCAGCTGGGTTGAGGACGGAAGGGTAAGGCCAGGGGTAGAGGCCAGTGGGGCCTTTTGATGGCCTACAGAGCCAGACCTTCCACCCAGGTCTGAGCACTGCCAATTCCAGACAATAGAGGGAGAGATGGGGACTCCCTCCTCTGCTCTGCAGGGGCTTAGCCTCTGCTCCTGGGGCAGCCCTGGAGGAGGTTTGGCGATAGGGAGGAGAGAGGAAGGATGGGGAGGAGGGCTTTTCCACATACTTCCTGAAGCCCCAGGAACCTGTCCCACCCTCGCCTTCACCTACAGTAGATGTAGTTTCCCCTGGAATGAAACAGCCTCACCCCTCCCCTGAGACTGGCCCAGGAGGATGATGCTGGCGCCTGCCAGCCAGCCCACCACCCCTCCTGGCTGAAGAGTGAGCGGGTGCAGCAAGGAGTCTTGTTTGCCTGGCAGCCCCTCAGAGGTGTGTCAGTGAGGCATCTGAGGGTACGGGGCTAGGAAGCAGCCTGCATCTGGTCACGGGGACCCTGGGGGGGGCGGTGAAGGGGGTCCTGCGGCCTCCTACCACAGAGGCGGTCTCGTGGTTCTTCTCAGTCTGCAGGAGGATGGCACAGTGCTGCTCGCACAGGTCCAGGTGCCCCTGGAGCAGGTAGAGCTGCGCCAGCTCCAACACCACCTGGGACAAGGCCAAACATAATAAACTAAGTAATGAACACTGTGGGAAAACCCAGGGATTGTCCTGGACAGTTCTGTCCCTCAAACCCACTTCCATTAGCTCTGCCTTCAAAATATGTCTCAAATTCCCTGCGATAATGTGTCTGGCCCTTGCCTCTTCCCACCAGTTCTCCAGTCATACCACATGTCATACCAACTAACCTCTGAAAGTTGAGCCTGGCTACCCTCTCTTCTCTGGGAGCCCTCTGGGCCCCAGACTCTGGGGCAGGTACCCTTCCTCTGAGTTCCCATGGCGCCCCGTACCCACACGCAGGCATGTATTATACAGCATCAGAACTGCCCATGGTCTCATCTGTACCCTCTGGGCGGGGGCCACATCTTGCCCCACTGTCTCCAGGGCCTGGCACAGTACCTGGCACATATTAGGTATCTGTTAAATGAGTGAATATTAAATGAATGAATGGATCTGTCAGCTTTCCATCTACTCTCTTAGTGTGAATATCACTGTTCCCTCATCTGGAGCCACACCTCGCTCACAGCTCTAACCCCCTTGGAAACTCAGCTTTGGTTTCATGCCCAAAGAGCCCTGGTAGCCACAACCCTCATCATCTCCCCACCTCTAAGGGAGACCTGAAAATGTCAGACTAACATGACTTTCAGCAATGTCTTCTCCACTCCACCCCCTACAAATGACTGTCCAAAGTGAGCCTTCCCAGCCTCACTCCAAGGGCTGTAGCAGGTGAGGGCCCAGGGTCAGCAGGAGCAGGTGCTTCACCTCAGGGGCCACTGCTGGCTGGCCTCCCATGCCTATCATATCTGTGGCTCCTTAGGGAGGGATGGAGAAGGAACTCGACCCTGCACCTGGTCAGGGAGCTTAGCAAGGCATTGTGCCCCAAGAGAGGGAGCAGACTCTTGCTTTGAGGGCTACCCACCTTATTGTCAATGGGCGAGTAGGAGAGGGCATCCTTATAAGCCTTCACTGCTTTGGCGTACTCCTTCTCTGCCAGGTAGTGCTCTCCAAACTGAGTGCAGATACAGGCGGCCAGCTGCTTCTGGGATGGGATCATTTCTGGTTGCTCTAGTGGAACCCGCTTCAGTATCCGAGACTGGAGGTCCAAGGCCTGGGGAAACCAATTAAAACCAGGATCAGCACCCCAGAGCCTTACATGTCAGTTCACAGAAAGTCCCAAACTCTTCTTTCAAAGCCGGCGTATTAGAAAGGGCATCTTAAGTGCCCTTAAGCAAATCTGAGTCACTCTGGACAGGCAAAGCCACTGGCTGAGTATACAGGAGGCAAGCTGGCACTGCCTCTGGGGGCAGGAGCAGAAGCAAAGGCATACAAACAAAACATTGTACTTACCTGTTTACTTGCTCCACCACACCTTGAGGCACTATGTCTAATTTGTTTTGGCTGCTCTAACAAGCACACAGTAGGTGCCCAATGCAGGCTATGTTTTGTTCTGAATATATTACCTTGTTGGGAATTTGAGGAAGTGCCCACAAATATTCCCAACATGAAATGATCAGGTGAGCAACCAGAAAGCATGGGGGCAAGAGGAAATGATGATGCTACGGTGAGGTTGTAGGAAGTGGGCACAAATCAGCACTTGGTTCCCAAGGGACAAACAGAGGAATGGAAATCCACTGGTAAACAAGGGAATAAAGCATCTC
>RJWJ010038381.1:0-15022 GCA_004363605.1 Indri indri
TGTGGGAGGATTGCTTGAGGCCAGAAGTTTGAGACCAACCCCGGGCAACATAGTGAGACCCCCATCTCTACAATTTTTTTTTTAAATAACCAAATTAGCTAAGAGTAGTAGTGGTATGTGCCTTTAGTCCTAGCTACTCGGGGAGCTGAAGAAGGAGGAACACTTGAGGCCAGGAGTGTGAGATTTCAGTGAGTTATAGTCAATATCATAGAAGAAATTGCTCATAAAGTTATATCTACTTTAAAATTTTTGATAACAATAAACAAATAGAAATAATCTTCATCAGAATATAAATCTGAAAAGTGTAAATGGTAGTACTAAAAATATAATAGTAATAATTATTAACAAAGTTTGAGGTAAGGTCTTGAGAATTTACCATCTCAATCACTATTCTTTATGTGTGTCCTTATTTTATCATCATGACACAGATATTATATAAGTACTCTGATCCCGTTTACATATAATAAAACTGTGGTGCAGATAAATTATAGAATTTGCCCAATATTTCTTGGCTATTAGGAGCTGGACCCAGCATTTAAAAATAACTCTAAATTGCTTGTCTATAAATTGTATGCTCTTGTCCACTCCTGAGATTTTCAGATTTTCCTGTTTTGATTTGTTCTTAACTGGGTTGTTTCTCATTACAAATGGAGCAAAATATATACCTTTATTATTCTAGAGATACTCGGATTTTTCAGTTCTATATGCAAATATCCTAGTAATGTCAAGTCATTACCAGGAGTTGTGTGACATAATCCTTTATGGGTGGATTTAAGAATCTCTGTTCACTCCTATGAAAAAGAAAGAGTTCAAAATGGAAAAAGCTATTTTATTTTTCAGACAGATAGCTTCCTACCCAAACCTTCACTGTAAATGACTCACACCTCACCCAGGAAACCACATCACCAATTTTTTAAAACACCATTAAATAGTATCTTCGAGCACTTTAAGGAAATCTTGGAACCTCCAGGTTACCTGTAAGATTGTAGTTATAATATTTCCCCAAATTATTAAAGCAATATATTTATTTTTACTATTGCATAAAGGACGATGTGGCATCAGCATTCTTCTGTTTAGTGCCTGTGTATGGATCCGCATCTTACAGAGGGTTGGAGGGGAATGCAAATTAGTGCTTATAAACTTTTATGTATTGAAGGGATGTGTGTGTATGTGTGTTGGATTGTAAGGTGAGAACTTGCCTGCATTATTGGAAAAACTGCATCTTGCTGCAATTATTTCAGCTGTTGATATATCTAAGTTATATTGCATTACTGACACTGTAACAGATAGAGAGATGATCTATGACATTTAATAGAATACAGAAAAGATGTTAAATCAGTTATTCATCTATGAATTTCTAAATTTAATTGTTTTAAAATTATTTTATTCCATGACTTTAATAAAAATTCTTGAAATTCTGTTTATGTCTTTGGCTAGCATTAGAGTAGTTTTTATAAGTGATAGTCCAATACCATGGAAAGATGAGTCTTTTTTTAATACATACAAAATTTGTTTACCATAAATCTTATCGTTTTGGGGTTTTAATATATTTTCATCTTTTTTCAAATAGTTGGTCAATAGAAATTTTTGCAAAGTGGCGGTATGGTAATTTTTCTATGAGTCCTATCCTCTCTTATAATGATAAATCATTATTCAAATAAACATTTAAAAACTGGACCACAAGTTGTGATGTTATACTGAAAATATTAAGATTTTTAAAAGACTCTACTTTTCATGGTTTATCAGATAATACGGTATGTATATTTATTTATCTTTACCAAAAAGGTACTCACATATTTTGTATTTTGGTTACTTTTAAATTTATCATGCTGAAAATTAGAATATTATAATTAACAAAAATCCTTTACATTAAAGACTAATTTTAATCCATCTATCCAAAATAAGTTTGGAATATCAAACTAAATTTTAAATAAAATTGAGAGGATTAATTCTCAATTTAAAGGATATTTATTATTTACAAAACACTAAACACTATTGAATGTTGAGATGAATTTTAAGACTCTAAGGTGATGAAGTAAAGGATAGAGATGTCTGTATAAGGAGGAAAGACACAATATTCTTTCCTTTCACCTTTTACTAATTCATGAAGTATTTTTAAAATACATGGTGATATATTAATGTTTCAAAGCAGAGAATCTCACATAATCTGTAGAATCATTTAGAGATTATTTGAATAACTAATATTTAAGTCGATATATCATATGATTAATGAATATTTTAGATTAGTGAGCAATAATGAAGAATGGTGTTCAAAGAATACCTTCTTTGATATAAGTAACATTCTTCTTACTAGATTTGTATCTCAATTCTTCTTTGCTTTTCAAGTATTTTGTTTCTCCAATATCTTTTGTCTTTAACTTTTATTTCCTCTTTAGCTAAAATAAACATGCATGTTTAGTGTTGTCTACCTTCAAACAATTAAAACCACTCCTGAAAAGACATGTTACCAATCTTTTCTTGCTTTTCATAGCAAAATTATTCACATATCCATTTAAACATCAACCTCTTCCTCAGGCCTTCTATGCACAGATAATCCTACCACCCTATTTCAATCACCAGCATAGTGTGTACCTCCAAGAATATGTCTTTATCTGTTTCTTTAGCATAAAGAAAATTCTTGAGAATAGAGATTTTGCATCTATCTCTGTCTATCTTTAAAAAATTTAGTTTTTGTTCTGGGACAATGCATATTAAATAGTAAGCATTATGTAAATTTTAGCTATCTGAAAAAGAAGAAGAAATACATGTAAGGAAATTACAAATCTGAAAAGCATAATTTCCTGACAAGACAGAAAGGGGCTGTCTTTTTGATGGTGTTAGCCTTGGACGTAAAGGCAGCTTCTTTTTTTGCTGGGGCAAAGAGTGATAAAATGTGGACTAACAGTAGTAGAATTGGGAGTTTCGTTGTGTGAAGTTTCTATCTTTTATTTGCTGTGGTCGGCATGTAATTCATTTGTCACATCATGTCATACAGAACAATGGCAGAAAATTAAGGAGTTATCACTCTAAATAATTCTGACATGTATAATTCAGCAATCATTTGATCTCAAGGATTAGGTTTCCTATTGAGCCACTCTAAAAAACCACTATCGTTCTTTTCTTCATAAATATTTTGCCCCAACATGCATGTATTTTTAGTGTCTTCACTTCATTCCCCTCAAGATTTTTTTTTCTGCAGGGACCCCCATGTTTAATAGATAATAGTTAAAGTATTTTTAATAAATATCAAAACAATTATTGCTTAATTAGTTGAACAAATGGCAGATGTGTAATATAATTCATATATTGCTTCAATAATCATAGAAAAAATATAAAATGGGACTCAAATAATTTTATATACATTCTAGATAATATGGTAAAGTCAAATCACTAAATGGAAACACGCTATCAGGGTAAGAATAAAACATGTATTATAGTAACTGTATATTTTCAAAAAAAAATATCAAAGCAATAGGCAAACTAATAGGAATTCCAAACAAACATTTTAAGACACTAAAGAATGCTGAAACTTTCTATACAAATTAGCCTCATGTTCATATAAGGAGAAAGTAGAATCAAATGCTGAAATTGCAAGTTCTAAAAACTGACGTGACTTAATTGAGATTCTAACCACTTAAAAAGCCTCTTTAGCTTAAAATTGGAGATACTGCTGAAACATCTCTAGATTTAGTAATAACACAGGGTTGAACAAAAACCACACTAAGCAGAAGAATCATTCTAATATTAAATTCTGCAAAGCTTTACCAAGGGATTGTAAAATGCGGTATATTATGAAGATCCAGTTATAAAAATTCTTTTTTTAGCAAAATTTTAAATGAAATCCAGACAGAGAAGAAAGTCACGTAACAGTGGCTGTGGACCAGATGGCTCATTGCTCATGCGAGAAAAAATAAATCCCCATGCAAACACTTCGTTTGCTGTGGTAGCAGATTGGTTGGGGAGGCAGGAGGACTAGCTACCCAGATCTCCCTTCAAGAAAGTCCTCTGCCTAGCTTACTGGGGTAGGCGGGTCAGCAGGCAGCCTCCCTCCCACCCTCAGATCTTTCAGGGTCTGCCTCAGTCGCAGAGTCTGCCTCACCCAAGGTCACACTGTTCCCTGGGCAGTCCACACTGATGGTGAACATTTCAGAGGGATGGAGCACATCCTAACAGGGAAATGTAGATTCCAGAGCCCCTACCCAAATTGAATTCAATTGCACTTCTTCCTCTGCTCAATGCTGCTGCTTCTGTCACTTCATGATTGTTTATTCCTAATACATGTTCTGTACCTCAAATTCCTTCTCAGCCTCTGCTTCCAGGGACCCTAACAGGTAACAGTTGGTAAATATCCCCAGATGCTGGGCAGGTTTTCAAACAGGCCTAGTATGTTGCTACCTCAGTGCTTTGCACATGATTTGACACCTTCTTGTTCACTGTCTAAATTACAGTGTGCTCCAGACCTCTCTTTCCCTTGCTTTGTTTTGTTGGCTCTATTTTTCCTTGGTACTTTTTTCCATTTTATCTACTATACTTTTAATAACAATATTTTGGAAATATTTTTTCCCTCAATAGAATATTAGCTTTACGAAAATATAAATATCTGTTTTTTTTTTTTTTTTTGGGTTTTTTTTTTTGTAAACTGATACGTTCTCTGAGCCTTGAACAGGGCCTAGTATATTGTGAGTACTTATTATTTGTTGTTCCGGCAAATAGTAGTTAAAACCTGGAAGTAACCCCTAAACCCACTTAATGTAATAAGTGTAATTTCTTTATAACTGAAAACAAACAGAAAACACAAAACAAACTAAAAAACTAAACTATATTTTAGGTTACATACATATATATAAACACTATACAAGCAAGATGATTTTTGACATGAGATACTGGTTAGTGTCTTCCTTGATATGAGAGGTGCCCTTCCTTTGAAAGGAGAACATGGGGCAATAGTTGTTCCAGTACTGATATGGTTCCAATTTGAAATCTTATTTATAGAAAATTATTGCTTGTTTTACTATTACTGCCTTGGGGTTACACAATTACTAGAAGGATTAAGCTGGTTCATTTCTGTTGAAGTATAGCAGAGAGGCGTCTATAAATAAGTTATTAAAGCTTATTTGATAATGATGAACATGCCCTATAAGTGAGATTATATTAAATTTCTATTTTTCTGTAGGCATGACTTTTGTACTAATTTGTAATACGGTTTTATTTTTTGTGATTATTTGGCAACATAGATTGTTTAAAGATGTATACATCATAAACTATTAAGTGTAAAACTTTGAAATGTGAATAAATCTAGTAAAGACAATATTCTCTTTCTGAATATAATGGGATCCTGATTTACCCAATGAGAAATCAAAATTCACACTCCAATGCATTGAAATACAAAAAAAAAAAATCATTCTTTCCTTTTGAAATATGATTTTATCCAAGAATAATTTCCATCATTTTCTCCATTGAATTAAATATATTGTAATTCTTACTTGTATGTATGGGACAACTATGTAATCATTGGCAAGAACCTAGATAAAGAGCTTCTAGGATAAACGATTCTATCTGGATTTACAGGACACATACGCTTTGAGCAATGCTATCTTTGCACTGCAGACACTAGCTAGTTCAATCTCAGTGGCAAAGTACGTGAGAGGAAAGACTGGATAAAAAGGTAATATCCTCCCTAACTTAATCAGTCTTCCATGGTGAGCAGCTAAGCTTGTAACTGCTATTCAGAAAGATGTTCATTAAAGTTTCCGACTCGTCCTTCACCTTGTAGGAGACAGGCCAGTTTATCGGATTGCTTAAATTAACAGGCAGGATGTTCTTTGCAATACTTTTTAACTGAAGCTCATTATACTTACTCTTCGGCAGCCGGGAGCTGTATTCTGACAGTGAAATATATTTTTTATATGTGAGGCCCAGGGTTGCTTTTATGTTTCAGTTTGTAAATCTACCTTGGACATATTATGGGATGTCTATGGTATTTTAGGGGTTAAGTTTTTTAAATGTGGTTCTGTGGCACTAAAACTGAGGACAAGTAGAGAAGAATTTGTTTCTAAGTCTGAATTTTTTTTAAGGAGATATCAGAAAGAACAGTATCAGCACTACCCTGTAGTCTTAGGATAGCAGTTTGGTATATGAAATATTAATCATGGAAAAATGAAAGTTATGAATGTGTATGTAAATGTAGGGGAGTGTACAAAGAGAAAATGGGGGAATAGCTAAAGGGTCAACTTGCAAAATAAAGCAGTAACAGCTTTTTGTTATATTACCTGAAATAAGATATAGTATTATAGCTGCCCTTACAGAGCAAAGTCAAGAATTTGTCCTCAGCTGACGTCTGGTGGCGAAGTTTAATAGTGTGGTGTTCTTTCAGCCACCCCTGCGTTCATTAACAATTTCTTACTGAGTGTGTTCATTGTCTGGGGCACCAGGCACTGGGGGTGGGGGAGTAAAAAGGAGACTGATGCATGTTCGTAGTCTAAGATGGAATATAAGAGAATAGCTCCTCTTTATTCTCCCAGAAAATTGGCCCTTTCTTAACTTGCTATCTTCCACATTGCCTTGGTCTCCATAATGATTCATTTTACTGTGAGAAGCAGACATAATTGTTAAAGCCATGAATACTGGGGCCTTTGAGTCTACACTTGAATCCCAGCTCTGCAAATTCTTAGTTGTGTAATCCTGGACAATTTTCTGTAAGTTCTCCACTAAGAGCCCTGTCAATATCCAACTTCACATTAACTTTGCCTGCTTCCCATCTTTCCATATTAACTATTAAATAGATTAGTTATTAAATGAATTATTTAATTTTTTAAAAGCCTAAAATATCAATAATGCTACAACCGTAAAAGAAAACATAAGAAACATGCAAGACACCATAAAAAAAGGTGATTTTTCTGGGTAACAGTTGCTACATACGTTGTGCCTTACCATAGAATCTTATTATTATTCTCTCACTTGATACAAAAATTATAAGGACATGTATTTATATTTATATTTATATTTATAAATAAGGAGCCATATTTAGATACTTTTAAAAGTACTTTCTGTATAAGTATTAAAAGTGGAAATTTTTCCCTCCTTTCTGATATTTAGAAAAATGTTATTTTCTATGTTATTTATTCTAAGTGTAAAAATATGAATCCATATTTAAATTATGGGGCAATGTAATAAATAGGCTTGAAACAAGCCATTAAATTTGTAAAATGAATATTTCCTAAAACAACAATTTTAGAAACTTAAAATGTTTTTTTGCTATGTTTTGCTATGAAAAAATTTCTATTACCAAAGGAATTATAGTTTTGTTCCATTCCTATTGTTCTTTAATCTATATTTTTGAGGTAGATGGTGAGAATGATTAGGCCTAAATATGGAAGAAAATGACTCCTGAAAAAAATTCATGTTTATATTGTTAATTGCAGAAATAATAGATTCACCTTTAATAAGAAGTAAGGTTTTTTCTGTTCCTTAACAGATTCTTAACACAATTTTTATAGCAAGCTAATCATTTGCAAGTAAGCATCAAAATAAAATTAAATAATTTAAAAATATATCTACTATTTATATTATATGCTTAGTTATAGTTTCAAATAAATTATGGAATTATATATTGAACTATAACATATACCATAGCCAATCGCTATTACTTAAATACTTAAATTCTTGACATACAATGCATTCTTCTTTAAAATCTTCATACTTTGTGCAAACTCTTGCTGAGTAAAATTCTTTAAATGTTGTGCGAAACAGAAAATCAATTTTTAGTAAAACCGAATCCCCAAAAATGTAGCATTTTATGGATTGTTAATTTAAAGTAATAACAAATTATTTTAATGAGTAAAACTTTTTCCTTTTCTTCCTCTAAAATACCCAAGACATGCTATCTTCAATAAAATTGTAGACATTTCTATCATTAAAAATACTATTTTCATGTATTTTGATAATATGTTTTTAGAAAGATTTTTAATATTTTAACCATTGCCTTTACAACTTATAAAAGGCCAAAAATCATATGAAAACTAAAACTGATGCTAAGGTGAAACCTATATTTCTCTTGCAGAAATATCCATGTGATATCCAAGACGTTGTGTGCAAAATATATTTACTATTTACATTTAATGAGTTTTATGAGATATTTTTTCTATGGACAATGCCACATATACATTTAAGATAAAGATAAATTTGATATGTAACAGACTACCATGCATATAACAAAAGCTCCACCAAGAGCATGATTAAAGCAATGTAAATGTCAGAGGATGTCTATAATCATACTACTAAATTGACAAAAGTTCACTTAAGGTATGACATGGGCAATTATTTATAGAACTTGACAAAAATGTAGGTGAATAAAAGATAGTTATAAGTGAAAGCAAACTCAGGAGTGCAATATGAAAGCAATCCCTGGATCAGATAAAATTGCTAAGGCATTCAGATAACAAGTACAAAAAATGCTAATATTCCTTTCAAAGCCAATCTGGAATCATGAGACTACTGAAACTTTATGTTTATGGTATCAGAATCAGTATACCAAACAGATTGTATACTTTAAAGAAAGCTAGTTCACTACTCTGATTCTCAAAAGGGTATGAGTTGTAGTATTGACAACTAGAGAAATTTACTTGAATATGAATGTTTTATAGGGTTGTCATTTTTCTTTGACATTCCACATCTCTGTTACAGAGTGGTGTGGGGAAAAAGAAGACATATTATCAAATGAGATAAAGAAAATGTGGAAAATATTAGATGAGACAATCCAGAATTGTCCCATCTGAGTAGTCACAATATACCTTTTGCAACATATTTTGTGTTTTGAATTAATATAGTAAATGCAAATATATTTGTTGTGTCTACATTCTCTACACATTAGTGTTTTATTATTTGTTTGATATCTGATTCTATACCCAAATAATAATTTGGGGATTGAAGTACGTGTTTTTGATATTTCACAACCTGGAGCAATAGCACATAATAAATAGTAAAATTGATATTGTGGGATTTAGTTATTGTAATTTAGTTTCCCAAGTCCAGAAGATAGTAGATGAATACATGGGAAAATAAGATTGTACTAATGTAATGTGTGTCCCAGTATAGCCATACTTAAAAGAGTTGATATCACATATAAACTTATCAATTCAAATATAATCTTATATATTTATATATATGAATATACGTTGCATTTATTTGTCTTAAAAATTAGCCAAAAGAAAAGAAGAAACTCTTTGAAACTATCTCCAAAAATATTTTGCAAAAGTAAAAATGCAAACAATGTTTTCATTAAATATTAAATCAATATTTTCATAGATATGCATCAAATCATATTGAATATATATCTCATGAAGATTTCCATGAAATTTCTTTCTGTTCACTAAATCGAACTCCTGCCTTCCTTCTTTACAACCAACCATAACTCTATCATAAATCTTACAATTCTTTATGCACATGACTTAATGTCATGAGCTATGTTTCTATTATTGTTTTGTGTCTAGTGCATGACACTGAAATAATCTCAATGTAACATTTCTAATTTTATGAATGACAAATATAAAAGGTTGCTTAAATGCAATTATTGGATAATTATTTAAATGTAAGTTTTGGAGAATTAGGGAGAACTCTGTAATAATATCAGAGCAAGAAAAAACAGTTGAAAATCAAATGATATAAGTTGGCAACTTTTATCTCAAATCCAATTTAGTAAGTTCAAGTTTCCAGAAAAACGCAGAACAATGTTTAAAAGATATGAAAGTAAAAACATACCAGTGTCAATTTGACTCCTCATTAATCTGAGAATATAGAGGATTTTACAAGATCAAAGAACACTTTTTCCATTTTAAATCAGTATGCTTTTATTTTAAAATCAGTATGCTTTTATTTTAAGCTTTTTTAAAAACAACTTCAGATTTGCTGTAAAGTTGCCAAGAGCTGCAATGAATTTCTCTATACCCTTACCAGCTTCCCTGAATAATACGTGGTATATTTACCAAACTAATTTATTAACATTAGTATAATAATAGTAACATTAGTATAATACCATTAATTAAACTATAGACTATTTTAATTTCACCAGATTCTCCACTAGAGTCATTTTTTATTTCTAATCCAGTATCTAATCCAGGATATCATCTTGTGCTTAGTTGTTTGGATATAGCAAATAGGTGGTGAACCCTAGTTTCTTTAGTCTCCTCCAATCTATGACAGTTTTATAGTCTTCCACTGTTTTTCATGACTTTGACATTTTTGAATAGCATTCGTTGAGTTCTTTGCAGATTTTTCCTTTATTTGGATTCGTGTGATGTTTTCTTATAATTAGCTGGAGTTTGGGATTTTTTTTGAAATCCACACAGGTGAAGTGTCCTGCTCATTAAATTATAAAAGTAAGAACATGATATCAACCTGAATTTTACTGGTGATTCTAATATTGATCACGTGATTAAGCAGGTGCTGTTGTTTGAATGTATGTGTCCCTGCCAAATTTATAAATTGGAACTTAAACCCCAAGGTGATAGTATTACGAGGTAGAGCCAATGGGAGGTGATTAGTCCATGAGGGCTTCACACTTGTGAATGGGATAAAAGGGTCTGAAGAAGTAAATTCACCCCTTTTACCTTTTGTCTCTTTAACCATGTGAGGACACAGCATTTTTCCTCTCCAGAGGATGCAGCAGTAAGGTGCCATCTTGGAAACAGAGACAGTGCCCTTACTAGACAACGAACCTGAGAGCACCTTGATCTTAGACTTTCAGCTTCCAGAACTGTGAGAAATAAATTTCTGTTCTTTACAAATTACCCTTTCTCAGGTATTTTGTTGTAGCAGCACAAATGGACCAAGACACAAAGTGCCTCTCAGGGTGCTATTTGTCCCCGTCCACATATATATTCAGTTCTATATTCATTAGAAGTGTGTCACTAAGTCCAGATCAGTCTTCAGGGGAGGTAAATTAAGCTCCAACTCCTCAAGAGAGAACCATTAAAGAATAAAGGTAAAAAAGGCTAAAATATGTGATAAAAACATCTGAACATGTGTTAAGACAAACATAGTGGATAAGGAATATTCTGTAGATATATGACGACTATGCAAATAACCTCTTTCCCCTTAAAGTTCCACCCATCATAATAATATATATATATTTTTTTTTTAATTTTAGGCTGAGTACAGCATACTTTATTGATAATGCATGGCAAGATAGGACTCTTTAAAACTTTTGGGGCTTTCTGGGATGAAAACTGTGTCCCGGATGGGAGATTCTCAGAGTGTTGGAGGATTTGCCTGGGGCAAGGACTTCCCAGCAGTCTCCCTCCTCTCCTCTTCCTCTTGCAGGGCTAGTGGCCCAGGAGCTTTTACTCCTTGGAAGCCATTTGTACCATGATACTCTGTTGCTGTATCCAAGCACCCATTAATTTTAACTTGCCACCATCGTTGCTAAGATACTCTAATGATGATTTTCTGTTTGTTTGATTTATTTAATTCTATTGTTTTGGTTTTGGGGGTTTTGTTTTATTTTGTTTTTATTTTGTACCATGTGTGGACATGAAGAACTCTTTCTGGTTGGTTCATGCGCCCTTTGGTATTGAGGGGCCCAGCTCCTGGTTAAAAAACCTGTGTGTGATTTTTCAGGCCTGATCATTTGCAATAAACTCCTTTACCTCGCAGGCCTGACAGGGGGCAGCTGCCATTTCACACAGACGTGGGCCACAGTCAGTGCATTGCAGTCTGAATGGAGCTACGTTCAAGGACTCAGTCCCTTCTCCCGTCTGGATGGTCAAATGTTTAGCATGTTTGCATTCCTAGCCACAGCACCTTCATTCCTATGCCGCTTTATCTGAGGCCTTGCACGGAAGTCTCCTCCAGGTGTTTCTGTCTGGGTTTCCTTTTTGGCTCGGGGGGGAAACCTGAAAAACACTTTTCCCCACTTGGGCTCAGTACCCTGTACTTTTCCACTTCTAACCCTCCCCATCACGTTCCCCCAACCCCAAGGTCTATAAAACTGTGTGAGCTTTCTCTTTGGGGAATCCCTCAATAGTGAGGCGACCTACAAGTCTGTGCTGATCCACCTGCCTCTTGACCAGTGCACGTTTATCGGGGAAAATGGAACAAGGAGAGTCTGGCCTTTTGCTGCATTTAGACTCTTACTTATATCATTTCAGTAGGTAATTAAAGACTGAACTCTTTCATTTTTGGCTTGTTGTATTAATCAGCTACTCCAACAACCTACAGCCCATCTCTCTCACAGTTCAGTGGAGCTCCTTACATACATGTTCTCTCCTTTTTTTTTTTTTTTTTTTTTTTTTTTTTTTGTTTTTGTTTCTGGGCACATTGCTTTTAGTTCATCATGTACAGTCATGTCTCCCTTAATGATTAGGATATATTCTGAGATATGTGTCATTAAGCAATTTCATTGTTGTGCAAACACCATAAAGCATACTTACACAAACCTAGATGGTATAGACTATTGCTCCTGGTCTACAGCCTGTACATGTTATCATACTGAATATTGTTACACATTGTAACATAATGGTAAGTATTTTTGTATCTAAACATAGAAAAGTACAGTAAAAATACACTCTAAAACTGTGATCCCCAACCCCTGGGACACCATCCAGTACCAGTCCATGGCCTGTTAGGAACCTGGCTGCACAGCAGGAGGTGTGAGCAAGCGAAGCTTCATCTTTATTTACAGGTGTTCCCTCTCACGCCCATCACTGGCTGAGGTCCGCCTCCTGTCAGATCAGCAGCGGCATTAGATTCTCACAGGAGCACAAACCCTACTGTAAACCGTGTATGCAAAGGATCAAAATTGCACGCTCCTTATGAGAATCTAATGCGTGATGATCTGAGGTGGAGCTGAGGCAGTGATGCTAGTGCTGAGGAGCAGCTGCAAATACAGATTATGATTCGCAGAGAGGTTTGATGGCAGAGACTATAATAAATCAATTGTTTGCAGACTCATATAAAAACCCTATCAGTGAGTGGCAAGTGACAATGTAATAACAACAGAAATAAAGTGCACAATAAATATAATGCACTTGAATCATCCTGATGCCATCCCCTCCACCCCCAGTCTGTGGAAAAATTGTCTTCCATTAAAAGCATTCCCTGGTGCCGAAAAGGTTGGGGACTGCTGCTATAAAAGACAAAAAAAGGTACATCTGCATAGAGTACTTACCATGAATGGAGCAGGACTGGAAGTTGCTCTGGGTAAGTCAGCGAGTGAGTGGTGAGTGAATGTGAAGGCCTAGGATATTGCTGTACACTAACTACAGTAGACTTTATAAACCCTGTACACTTAGGCTACACTAAATTTATATAAAATATTTTTCTTCACTAATACATAAAACTTAGATTACTGTAACTTTTTCACTTTGTAAACTATTTAATTTTTTTAACTTTTTGACTCTTTGTAATAATATTTAGCTTAAAACACAAACACATGTGTACAGCTATACAAAATATGTTCATTTAAAAGCTTATTCTAAAGCTTTTTTATATTTTAAAAATGTGTATTTTTTTTACTTTCTAAACATTTTTGTTAAAAATTAAAACACAAACACACGCATTAGTTTAGGCCCACACAGATTCAGGATCGTCAATATCACTTTCCTCCACCTTCACAGCTTGTCCCAGTGGCGGGTCTTCAGGGACAGTAACACACATGGAGCTGTCGTCTCCTATAATAACAATGTCTTCTTCTGGAAAAACTGCAGAGGGACCTGCCTGAGGCTGTTTTACAGTTAACTTTTTTTTAAAAAATGAGCATTTATAAAATAACAATAAAACGTATAGTATAATAAAAACAGAAACTAGTATCACAGTAGTTTAATATCATTATCAAGTATGTGTTATACACAATTGTATGTTCTATATTTTTATGTGATGGGCAGCGCAGTAGGTCAGTTTACACTGGCAACACTACAAACACATGAGTAATGTGTTGTGCTATGACATTACAACAACTGCATAGTCACTAGCTGATAGGAATTTTCCAGCTCCATTATAATCTTATGGAACCACAGTGGTATATGCAGTCCATTATTCACCAGAACATCATTACATAGCTCATGACTGTATTTTATATGATCCAGCCCTAAGAATCAGACATTTGTTTATTGGCTTCTTTCCTTTTTTGGAACATAATGTTTGGAAACCAAGATCTATATTAGGATATTTAATATATTTAAATAGTTATGTAATTATTTAAAGTATACCTAATTTTTTAAATATGCAAGCAGATTTTAATATTTGTGTCTATTTTTTAATATGCCAATTTCCCAAATTATTCACAAGTATAGATCATATTTTGGAAATTCTTTTGTTTTATTCTAGAAAATTTCCAACTATGCCTATCGAAGTCAAACTGTAAAACTTTTAATGATAGATGTAGTAATTTTTCAGTACTTAATTTTGTGTGGATATGCAAACATTAACAACCTATAAATGGAGAAAAATGATAAAAAATGCTACAAGATTTGTCTTTTTGAGCTTAAGTCAATTAATGGCAGATTTTGGATATACTGTAAAAATAAACTCACTATAATCGTACTGCTACTGTTAAAATGTTGTGAGGAAAGATACATATTTTAATAGAAAATCAGTACCATTTTAAAACATATTTTATGCTTTCTCCTATACTAAATATTGTATTCTAGCACTATTTTTCTGCCTTTTCATCAAAAGCAGACTAGATTGTTCATCATTGAAGCAAATGATTTCATTTGCAAGTTAAAAAGAGTTGTATTCCATAAATACAATAATATATGTAATAGTCTTAATCAAGGAATAACCTACATTCAAATAAAAATAATAAATTATGATTTCTATTGCTAAACCGATACATGTTAAACTCAATTAGAGCCAATAGCCACAACATGCAAGAAATGGCCCTAGAAAAGATCAGGCAAAGAAAACTAAGGAGAAAACAAACAATGCATTTAGTTTAGTATATTGTCTTTTTCCAATAAGGAATTGCCTTTACTTGTGGATGCATTTGTTTATTTCTTGAGCATCTGCTAACACTCGTGCATTTTTA
>RJWJ010038382.1:0-15096 GCA_004363605.1 Indri indri
TTATGAACTCATGGATTGGAATATATCCAGTATGTTTCAATCCACTGAAGTTATTATCCTTACTCATGGTCAAATGGCCCTATCTTTGGTCAGTAGGAGCCTTTTCAAGCTGTCTCCCAAGTCCTTTGACATGGTACTAATAGATTTTGATGCCTTCCTTGCCATCTAGTATGATGAAATGGCCCAGTCTCATCTTGTTCATTTCTTGCTCCAGCCATTTCTTCAAGGAGCCCTGATTCCTTTTAATGAGAAATAATATATCAAGACCACAAGCCAAACACTAGCAATTCTCTTTGCTACTGGATTGGTCATTTGGTCATTGTTTCTTGGCATTTTCAGAGGACAAGTTAGGAAATATTTGGGTTTTTTTTTTTAAGATAAAATGCATCCTTCGTTTGTATCAACACTTCCATATCTCAGGAATTTTATAAAGCTATGGAGAACTCCCAAAGGTGACACACATAGTTAGGGGTTTAATGCAGTAGGAACGGCAGTAATAACAACGCCTCATATTTCTAGAGGCATGTTCCAATTAAAAATGCACGGTATCTCTGCACTGTGCCTCGTCTGTCCTCACCACACCTCTGAGAAATGGAGGCTTCACTTACCCTGTTTTAGACATGGGGAAAATGGAGCCCCAAGGAAGTGCAGCTGGAGCCGAGTGAGGACTAATGTGCTTCACCTCCCGGCTCGCTCTCCCCTTCATCCACGTGGCTAATGGAGGACTTTTACAAACAGCTTTGGGGTTTGTTCCCCACAGAATCTCTGCATAACTGGCAGGCTGCTTCGCTGTTGGTGCCTGCCTCTCCTGGCACTTTCTGGAATCCTCAGTAAACATACAAAGTGTCTTAACTTACACAAGCTATTGCTCCCCAGATCTCCTCGTCACTGAGCCACTAAGCTTCCAAAGGCCTTTCTCCTAGCACATGGAAATAAATAACACAAAATATAATAAATGCATGCCTCTGTAAACAGCAGGCTGAGAGAAACGGTGTCCTGTCCATCTCTAAAGGGGAGTGGTGTTAGGTCTGTAAGGGATCGCTTTTCTCCCTCCACGTCACTGGGGTCGTTTTTAAAAGCCCGTAGTTCATTGGAAAGGTCTTTCCATCTGCGCAGAGTACTACTGGGAAAAGTTTCAAGGTCGAGTTCAGCTCCAAATCTGAATTTAATATTGTGGAATCACAAGGAGAAAAGCAATCAGCCCACCTCTTTGAGCGAGTTTCTGGAACAGAATCTGTTATCCCTGTGAACACGTGTCTCTCGTTCTTGCTGGAGAGCTCTGGAGTAATCAAGTAAACTCCCCCTTCTCTCCTACTCCGCCCCACCCCCTTTTCTCTTCCAGTGTCCGTCGGGTTTGAATATGAGACCTGCCCCAGTCTAATTCTCTGGGAGAAAAGGACAGCCCTCCTGCAGGGATTCGAGCTGGACCCCTCCAACCTGGGTGGCTGGTCCCTGGACAAACACCACATCCTCAACGTTAAAAGTGGTATGTGAACATGTCTCCTTTCCCACAGGTGGCCGAGTCACCTGTCTAGGACCTTCTCTCCAGTCCCGACATTTGAGTAGCCACCCTTCCCCCTTCCCTCAGCCATTTCTCATCAAGGGCTCCAAATACCTGTCGATTTTCCCATCTTCGCCTTTTAAATGTCAAAAAGGTTGAGCGGGTTTTCCCAGAGGATCAGCCTTAGGGCACCCCACAATTCTTCTCCAGTTATCCCCACAAATGTCTTCTTGCCCAAAGCCACAGCACTGGGCTCCACCCCTCACGCTGCGGCTCTCCCCACATCTTAAAGAAATCGGAGAGTTCCCCAAAGGTTGAAGCGTCCTTGTTTCTCTCTCCTCCCTGTCACTTCCCGTCACCCCAGGAGGCCAATGGAGTGTCCTCCCCAGAAGGCCACAGTAACCCTCCCGTCTACCCCTCCCCCAGGAATCCTGCACAAGGGCACTGGGGAGAACCAGTTCCTGACGCAGCAGCCTGCCATCATCACCAGCATCATGGGCAACGGCCGCCGCCGGAGCATCTCCTGCCCCAGCTGCAATGGCCTCGCCGAAGGCAACAAGCTGCTGGCCCCGGTGGCCCTGGCTGTTGGGATCGACGGGAGCCTCTACGTGGGTGACTTCAACTATATCCGGCGCATCTTTCCCTCTCGAAACGTGACCAGCATCTTGGAGTTACGGTAAATGGCCACCCAGGCAACCTCCTATTGCTCCCTTTCCCCTACTCCTCCTAAGCGCCACTGGGTAAACGGGGCTGCATTCAGGGTTCTCCAGAGAACATGTGGTCTGTGTGCCCCAAAACCTAGGCCCGGAATCCAATATGGCTGTGGGGACGTGCTCTGTGTGTCTATAAAATGCCACACACGTATTTATAGAACTGTCAGCAACTGCCTTACAAACAGAGGACTGGAGAAGGGCCAAGGCATCTTTTATTCTGGAAAAGCTCTGTAGAAGATTCTGATGCACATCAAAGTTCGAGAACCACTGATGTTCATTTACAAATTCAAAACTTTGTACTGAGCTCCTCTATGTGCTGGGTCTCTATAAATTCTCTGGGTCTTTGTGCATCCACTAAGATATGACTTAGCTTTACCAAACAGGCCACGCTAGGTAGTTTCTGGCCACCCCTGGTATGTTTCTCCTAGCCATTGCTTGCTACTAAGTCTGAAGTCCAGATCCCTCTGTGCTAGGAAAATACTGCCCCCTAAAATTCTTGGAAATGCTCCTCCCAGAAAAGTTGATTCCAGATCCTCAACCCACAGGAGATCTGTATATAAGTAGAGGGAGAAATAAGGTCTATAAATAAGGGAGAAAATGTTATTCAACAAATATTTGGTGACTGTATACCATGTGCCAGGGACTGACTGGCTAGGGAAAAAAAGTTGGGAACACACAAGTCCCCAGTTGTGTTTGTGGCCTGATAGGGAGCTGCAGACCACATCATGTGAACAAAGAAAAAAGTAATTTCAAGTAGCATTAAATGCTTTAAGGAAAATCTAACAGGGTAAGAAATAGGACCTATGGTGGGTGGAGGAGAGATAGGGAGGCTACACGCGATAGTCAGAGAAACCTCTTGTACTAGGTGGCATTTGAGCTGAGATCTGAGTGATGAGCTCACCCGTGGGAAGATCTGGGGAAAAGCATTCCAGGCAGAGAGAAGTTATGCAAAAGCCCTAATATTTGTCAGTACCCTGGCTTATTCAGGATCGCCGGAAGTCCAATGTGGCTGGAAGGTGGTGAGCTGGGGAGTGGGGATGCCCCCGGGGAGGTCAGAGAGGTAGGTAGGGTACCGATGCGTCAGAGTCTTGACCACGTAGACAAGCACTAATTGTCTTCCTGTTGCCATGGACAGCCATCAGAGTTAAAGAAGGAAGTGAGGTGGAGTTGATATAGTCTGATTTGGGTTTTGTAAAGGTGGTTGTGGCGAGATCATGTGGAGAGTGGGCTGTAAGCGTGCAGGGGCCGAGGCAGGACACCCTCGGGGAGGGGCCATGATTGTCCAGGATTTGGATGGTGGTCGCTGGGACCAGGATGGTAGCAGAAGAGATGGGAAGTGCTCCCATTAGGGTATATTGTCAAGGTAAATGTGATAGAATTTGCCGATGAGTCAGGGGTAAGGAATGGAGAGAGAAAGAGAGAGAGAGAATGAATCAAGGCTGATGCGTAGGATTTCGGTTTGAGCAACTAGTGGCCAGTGGCGCCTTCTGAAGCTGCCTCGGCCACCACGAGAAGGACGTATAGGGAGCGCAGGTTGCACTTGCACTGTAGTGTCTCTGAGGCCCCTCGGGGAGAAATACCAGTGCCCCGACCAAGAACACTGCTGCCAAGTAGCCTTGGGGGCTGAGACTGCGCCAGGCACCGGGGCGGGTGAAAAGAGAGGAGTCAGCACAATTCAGGCTGCGTTGAAGAGCCAAGGGCCAACGTCCTGCAAACACAGAGCGGGCACGGGTGGAGGAAGTAGTGAAAAGATGAGCCGGAGATCAGAAGGAGGCACTGGGAACAGGCCGAGCCCCCAGGCTGTCAAACCGGCAGTCAGACAGACCCCTTTCCCTGGACCTCCCCACGTAGGTCCCTTCCCAAGATGTTTTGTTCTTTTTTATCCTGGGAAAGCCTCCTCTTCCCAGGTGCCGTGTGGGCAATGGAGAGCCGTCGGAGGAGGCAGGGAAGGGGGTGGAGGTAGCACCTGCTTTTCCACAACGGACAGGGAAAAGGTCAAATCATCTCGTCTGGCCTTCGTAACCCTCCACGTCAGACCCTCCTCCTCCGTCACTGCTCCCCCTGCTCACAGCCTCGTCAGCCCTTGCCTGGTACGTTCCCAGCTCCAAACCTTGACGCATGCTGCTGGCTCTGCTCAAATACCTTCTCTACCTAATCCACCGCATGGCACCCCCCTGCACGGCCCAGTTTGAGGGCCTCCCTCGCCCGTGAAGCCTGATCTCCCTAGCAGAAATAATTCTCGCTCTCCTCTGCATCCGAACTCTCTGATTTTCCACCGGAGCTGACACCACTTACTGCCTTACTGTGCAGCTGTTTCTGTGGAAGTCTTTAGGGCCCAAGTGTGTGAACTTCTGTAGGGAAGACCTCTTGGTCGTCTTTGTCCCTTAATGTCTAGAGCAGGGCCTGGCCCACACCAGGTTGCTTGAATTGAAGAAAACACAGATCAGTCTCTTCCATCTTGGTACAATTGGTCCTCAACTCCATGCCTCTCAAGTTGTAGAGGCCACCACATCCCTGGCACAAGCTAAAGGCCCAATCAGAACAAGCCACACCACACCCACGTGGGGACAGTGAGGACAGCTTGAGGGAGGATGGCTCCCAATTTCCCTCGACAGCCGTGTGATTTTCTTGTTTTTCTTTTGCCTTTTTCAACTGCCTTTAGATATGTTCTTGCTTTCATCAGCCAGGTACCCAGAGCCGATTAAAAGTTAAGCTTTTACAAGAACACTGGTTTGATTCTTCTTTTCTTCCTACTACATACCTGAAAACAAAGGGCTGTCAATCCCCTCTCTGCAAAACAGCAACCAGCAAAGGGAGGGAGGAGGGAGGAAGAGACCTGTCTTGCTTGTGTCTTCTCTCCATTGTGCGTTGGCAGCTGAATGATTCCATTTCGGGCATCAGTGCCCATCCCTATCTCGCTTACCCATCTGAGAGCTGAGCCTCAAATTGGAATCCTATTTAAATGTTCCCATGGTCCCCTCACCACCCTTCTCCTTTCCTCCTTCCTTTGCCCATCCAAAACATGCTGGGCAGAGTTCTACACATCTCAATACCTTCCGATGCTGCAAAGAGCCTGCTCTTGGGTAAAATAGCCATCACCTGTGTGCTCTGATTAAGCTGACGTTCAGGACATTTTCAATACCCGTTTCCCCAAAAAAGCCTAATATCCCATCTTTAGTCTTCCATTGCCTTTCTTATAATTGTCACCCTCTCCAAGTTGTCTTTGGGAAACCTAAGCCCTCTGGAGCACAGTAGATTTGTCAGTCACTAACATCTTAGGGGGAATTTCTCTCATTAAAAAAAAATTCTTCCTCCCTCCCCGATTTGAGAACATCTCAGGAATTAGACCTCCATTGATACAAGGCAGTAAATGATAAGGGATGGGACCATGTCTCTACCTGTTCTTCACTTGGTCCCTCTTGATGAATGTAAGATTTTCACACCTTCCTTAATGTTTGAAGTTCTAAAAAAAAAAAATTCTTTCTTTTTTTAAACATAAACTAATATTACGATACTAAATACACTTTTTTCTAACTAAACCACTTCTCCATGCTGACATTCGGATAGTGCTTTGGGGGCGGGTCAAGGGCATCTCTGCATCAGGGAAGACTTCAGAGAAGGGAATCGTCCGACCCAGACGCGACACTGTGGAGGGGTGAGACATGCTGACGCGGAGGCCCGGGAAGGCGGGCAAAGGCGGCACACGCTGGAAGTCAGCGTCACCAAGAACAAGCATGTCTGATGCATCCCAAGTCCACTTCCCCTTAGTTAGACCAAAAAACTAATAAACCTGTGGCTACTCCAACTCCACCCTCCTCGAGGGGAAAGTGGGACGCAGGGAGTTGGAATGGAAAGAGACAAGTGTCAAGTGATTGTAGCTTTGTCATTCTGAGCAGAAGATGAGGGCTTGGAGTTAGGCCAAGGCAGGGTCTGCCCAGCACTAAGAGAAGCAGCCTGATTCCTTCCTTCCTTCACTCAAGAACACATTTTCCCAGCCCTCACTCTCTCCTGGGCTCTCTCCTAAGTATCTGCAATACAAAGATGAGTAAGTCATGTCCTGTTCACAAAGAAGCGAGGAAGACAAGCACACACACATAAATCACAAGACACCACGATGACAGCTCTGCGAGACAGGCTGAGAATGCTAGGAGAGACCCTGAAGGCTTCGCAGAGGAATCGCTGAGACTCTGCGGTGTGAAGAGCTAATCCATCTCAATGCTTACTCTGAGACACCACTTTGTCCTCAAAGGGCTCACCTAAAGAGTGTATGTTATCGAGGCCACGTACACAGAGCCTAGGCCTGTGAATTGCATGTAGGGGATCTGGACTCATCTGTATAGACTGACTCAATGACGCTGTCATTTTGGTTTGTTGCCTACTAAGCACCCAGCCTGCTATGACCCTGGACTGGAATAGCCATGACCTCAGCCTTTCTCCAAAGCGCATGTCCATGTGATCATTTGGACTCTCCACTCTCCAATGACTTGATCCTTCATCCCTGCCCTTCTCCTTCCCCCAACATAGATATTATATTAATCAACTTAAAGCAAATGTTCTTAGGAAAAAAGTAGGTCAGGTCTGCAGACCCAAATCCCATACAGTCTTTTTACAAAATCTTGACTTAAAAAAAAAAGTGAAATTGATATTGCAATAATTAAGAGCCAAATATGACTACCACTGGTGGCAGATAACATTTCACTTTCATTAAGCAATATAAAATAGACGCGAGAATTCCCGGCTGCCACCCTGACACACCAGGCTTTGCAGAATGAATCTTAAATTGCACTATGTCAGTCAGAGCTCAAGAGTTATCAGCATCATTTAATTAACTTTTTTTTTTGCAAAAACTAACACATTGGAATAAAATATAAAAATGTAATCCCTGTGCAAACCCAACACTAATGATGGCCCCCGGCAGAGACCTGAGCTACACCTAAGCAGGAATCAGGGCATTAAATTCTCTTTGTCCCTTCCTCAAAGCTTCTTCCTCAGCTGGAAGAGAAAGAGGGTTCAGGGACGTCTTCCACTTTGGCCTAGAAGCCTCAAGAATGAGGACCAATTCTTCTCACTTGAGGCCCTAGCATCTCCTCATCTCCCTAATGCTAACTTTCAGCTACTCTCCTGTTGAAATTGAAATATATTTTCATTCTTAAAATAAAAACAACAAACTTTTAATAGTTCTCCATTAAGGAATGGCAACTGGAGTCTTTGGCTCTAATTGCAAGTGGGTGTTACTGTCTATGAATTTCATTTATGGTCGTTATCGCAACGTTGGGTACTACCTGTGAGAAAGAACGCATATTTGGGATCCCACACCGAGCGAGATGGGAGAAGGAAGGTGGCACAGAGCAGGGACATGAAATGGTTCAGGCTCTGAGAGTTCAACAGAGCCTTCGCCAGACTGCAGTGGGGTGTGGGCAGGTCTCTCTCGAATGGTACTGTCTCTACCCTGCAATGTACCAATGGCAAATAGATGGAACAGGTGCTACCACGCTCCCTCCCACACTCAAGGCAGACATCACAAATGAGTCAACTACTCGTTATAGCTGAATTTGAATTTGGCTTCAAAATTCTACTACCACCACATTCCCAGCAGTCATTACCGGGCGATGGGTGTTGGCACCCAAGATGCAGCCTATTCGCCACCCCTTCATTAGCCAGAAAACCTATTTCACCTGTTGCCACCCGCGTCACGTGGCAGCCACATTGCTGATCAGAGAATTCGAGCATTCTTGTCCAGGTTTTCCAATATCCGGGAGGAGTCCAAAATCAGGGGTGCTTCTCAAGTTATTGAGCCAGGAGCTGTCAGTAACAAGGGAAAAAATTAAAACATTGCCCTTTTGGGGCCCCTTTATACAAGAAACAAAAATGTTATGTTTTCTTTATCATCAATTCTTCCGCTAACTGTTTGTTCTTTTTTCTTTTCTGTTTTCTTTCTATAAAGAAATAAAGAGTTTAAACATAGGTAAGATGAAGAACTCTTTCCCATATAATTTGATATGGTTCGTTTGCTTCCTTGTGTTTGCTTTTTTGTTTTGTGCTTCTTGTGTAATGTTGTATATTTTTATGTACCAAATATGGTAACTTTTTTATGTGCTAATTGTGTGTTGTGGATATGATAAGCTTTAGCAATTATGAAATGCAGTCAAAAAGCAACCAAATACGCTGACAGTAATTAGAATTTCCGGGAGATGCAAGTGCAAGATAATGAACCCTCAGCGAACTTTTATCCCGACTGTTCAGTGCAGTCCATAATTGGGCTAAACAGTTGAGGCAAACTTCTGGCTTTTGTAAAGGCTGGACTGGGTTCACAAAAGCTTTAATGAACTGGAAACGGGTCAAAAACTCATTTTCAACTCATTAATGATTTTTTCCCCTGGATATATGGTCATTTTTTTAAAAAAAAAAAGTTAATTGCCAATCTGCTGGTCAGAATGAATCCAACAGTCAGATGCATTGAGAATTTTCATGGAGTTAAATCACTTTTGAGTAGTATGGAGGGTGTAGACCAGGTACTTTTTGTCTAAATTGCCTTGGTCATTCCATTGCTCCAAGGCTATCATTTAAAACCATACTGGTACAATTCACAGACAAAGTGTAAAATACACATACATACGCATACACACATCCACTGCACTAAAATGGATATAGCATAAACTTTCTTGAAGAAAAGTGACCTTATTTTTATTTGTAAGAGGAGAAGAAAACAAAGCAATTTGTACCACTTTTCAAAGGAATGCTTCTCCTCATTTCTTGACATGGAAGGGGCTCCTTTATGACATTAGGTCAAACTTAGACAAAGAGCAGAGTCAAATTGTACAAGACCATCAGAGTTAGTGGAAAGGCCCTGCATAGAAAAAGTCTTCTGCCTTCTTTTTCTCAGGCACCCCAAAATTGGCTGGTTTATAGGCACCCCATTTGAGCCAAATTTTTAAAAGAAGCAGAAATGCCCTGGAAGGATATGTTTCCAGGAAACTCACATGCCTTGTTTGATCTTTGCCACGGATGTGGAAGCGTGGAGGTCCATCTGACCTGAGCTTCCCTGCAAGAGTCTTGGTTAAAATGAGTGGGAGGCCACGGGAAGGACGATCCCCTCAGCAAGAACTGACCTCCACTGCCTGCTCTTCTGACAGAGATTGTGAAAAGCCTTCTCCAATGAGCCTCCCTAGAAAGTCCAAAATTAATTATCTTGCTCCTAGATAGGCACAGATGTGCAATGCCTTGATCCTTCTGTTGGTCGTGCCAGCTACTGTTCATTCAGGAACAGAGTGCAGCATCTAATTAAGAAATGGCACGAATTTTCCCTTCCTGCCCTAATTTGTTTTGCATACATGGATATTCTCTAGTGACTTAATTGCCAACAAGAAGAAAAAGAAGAAGAGGAAGAAGGAGGAGAAGGAAAAGGAAAGGAAAGAAAAGGGAAGGGACCCGGGCAGTCTACTCTTTCAAACTAGCTGTCTAGGCTAGAATTTCAGAAAGGCCTTGACTTCTAGCTCATTTATGTGTCTTCATAGCAACCTGAGAAGAAACTGGAATTAAAGATAGCTTCAACTTGCAAAGTGTTCCCAAAAATAGCTCCCTAATTCTTTTTTTCCTTTAATCAGGGAAGACTCCAAATAGTAGTGTTTTAATTAGCAATTCACCAGCTAATGTCTGTAGGACAATGCATCCAACACTTGTCCTCACCCTCCCTCCCCTCGCCCAGCCCTTCTCTTCCCATCATTCCAAAGTACAATTGAAAATGGACAGGAAAAAAAGGACCGTGCTCATTTTAGACATGTGGCACCAAAATCTAGCCTACCACACTGGGGCAGACGGGCAATCACTGCTTGCATCTAGAGGTGGTGATTTTAACAACCAGTGTAGGAACAGTGTGAGTGACCATGTCGGTGCCAACTTCCAACAAGTGGCAGACACGCCTAAGGGAAGAACTACAGGGTTTTGAGCCAGGAAGAACATTAGCTATCATGCAATTTGATTTCTTCATTTCCTGAATAGGAAAGCTAAGACCCAACACAGCCAAAAGACTTACTTAAGGTCACCAGCTGCGTCCAAGTTTAGAGTTTCCTGTGTCTTAGTCCTGAGTCAATGCTGCAAGTCTCACCCCGTTCTAGTTAGCTTCACCAAGGACAGCTAGACACATGGCAGAGGAAGCGGTCCAGGTCTCTGCACTTATCCCCTCCTGATACACTTCACACACACAGAGACGTTAGTCTCCTGGTGTGGCTCAGGGCCCTGGCAGATCTAGGCTCACACCCGCAACCTCACTGTTACCCAGGATTTGAAAACTGCATCTCCTCTCTCCGTAATTCAGATTCTGGATGTGATAGCAGCAAGATATGCACATTTCTTGACACTAAATGCCAACTTTATTCATATCCACACTGAGGAACAGTAAAGAAAATCTGAGGCTAAGGACTGGGAATGGCTCTCGAGAGCTTCCCATTAAAAGTTAGTGAAACTTTAGCCAGGCATGGTGGCGCGTGCCTGTAGTCTCAGCTACTTGGGAGGCTGAGGCAGGAGGATCTCCTGAGCCCAGGAGTTTGAGGTTGCTGTGAGCTAGGCTGACGCCACGGCACTCTAGCCCAAGCAACAGAGTGAGATTGTCTCAAAAGAAATAAACAAATAAGTTAGGGACACTAGAGGTCACCCCAGTATTAATGATCTGGTACCTTGGAGGCATTGAGGAGCCAGAGATTAAAAAGAAAATGTTGTCGCAGGGAAGTGTTCCTCAGTCCCACCTGAGAATGCACGAAGCCCGCGGGGGAAGTAAAGGAAGCTGGCACACACGTGCACTGGCATTAGTGTTGAATAACCAACCTGCTCCCAAAGACAGAATGGGAGTGGGATCTTTGGTACTGGCTAAAACGAGGCAACAGTTGTTTGTCTTGATGGGAAACAATGAGTTCTATAATAGTATGAGGAGCTTAAGTAAATTGGAAGTAGCTAAGAGTCATGATGTGTTACAAGGCTGGGTCTGATGGTAGATTCTTTCCAGTTCACTAAAGTGGAAAGACGGTAGGGAAGATGAGCAACTTGCTAGGGCTGTGGTCATCTCTTGGATCCAGGAGGCCAGCTGCACAGCGACCCCTCATCTCTCTCTGTGCTTCCTCTACTAAAGCAACAACCCGGCACACAAGTACTACCTGGCCGTGGACCCTGTGTCGGGCTCGCTCTACGTGTCCGACACCAACAGTCGCAGGATCTACCGTGTCAAGTCCCTGAGCGGAGCCAAAGACCTGGCTGGAAATTCGGAAGTCGTGGCAGGCACAGGAGAGCAGTGTCTGCCCTTCGATGAAGCCCGCTGTGGGGACGGAGGGAAGGCTGTAGATGCCACCCTGATGAGCCCTCGAGGTAAAGGCCATGAGGAAGAGCCCCCGCCCCAGACAGAGCCTGCCACAGCCTGGCTTCCCTCTTAGTGGGACTGAACTAAGCCCAGCAGTCCAAAACACAGCTTTCCCTGCAGTGATCTGACTCGGATAGATTGTTTGGGGGTGTGGGTGGGTGTTTAAAAAGGAAAACTTATTTATTTACTTGAAGTAAACCCACTTATGATGCTACAAATGGAAAGGGGAGTGCATTGCTCCTGGGGCTTTCTGACTGCTGCCAGTAGCAGAGAGTCGGGGGAAGCGTGAGCTCTAGGGGCCAGCGCCAGCTGCAGGGGCTGGGGGCAGAACAAAGCCCAGCGGGTCCCTCTGACCACTCCAGACTTGCATGATAGACAATAATGTATATAAAGTCTAAAGCATAGCGCCTGACATTGTAAATGCCCAATAAATGGTAGTAATTAAGAATGGGTATAATTTCCAAGGGTCCAGGACGGGCGAGTTATTGGAACCCATGGATCTCTATTTCAAAAGGACTAAAAATACTTAAGGTTGAGAAGCAGTCATTTGAGGGTCCAATTCTTGTTAGCATTTTCAGCTACCATGAAAGCAGCGGGCAGCATGGATTAAGGAGGCCAAAGCCTTATACTTGGACACTGGGGAAGTGAAGATGCGGAAGAAATAGAAGCCACTCTCTGTGTCTTACCAGCCCTGCTGTGACAGGGGAATGCTAGGGCCGTGGGTCCCCCCAGGGGATTGAAGTGCTAATTGGAGCCAAGGCTTAATTGGGAATGCTTCCTGGAGGATACATTTTGAATTGAGAGTTTGTGACTGCAAGAATCATTGTTTTGCAACCTTATTGTTGCAACCGGTTGTGAAGGGTATTCAAGTAATTTGCTACTAATAATTTTTAGAGCAATGAACTTTGGAAATAACTTCCTTTCTAAAGAGAGCAGATGCAAGGTTATTTCCTCATTTGTTCATTTGCAGCCTTGGTTCATTTATTTGCAGCCCAAGGTGCTTTCTTCAGCTGGAGGGACGTAGGTGGTGATACAGCCAGCACCCCAGGAACTATACAAATCTCAGTGCAGTGCCCATGAGAAAGGGTCTTGCCTTAAAAGGCTGAGAAGCACTGCTCTGAGTGGGCTAATCCGTCCCAGTAAAGTCCCTGGTGTAAGCAGACAGTGCCCAGCAAGGCAACCCCCACCTCCACCCATGAACCCTACTTTCCAAGAGATACATTCCTACCACTTGTCTTGCTCAGGTATTGCAGTAGACAAGAATGGGCTCATGTACTTTGTCGATGCCACCATGATCCGGAAGGTCGACCAGAATGGAATCATCTCTACCCTGCTGGGCTCCAATGACCTCACTGCCGTCCGGCCACTGAGCTGTGATTCCAGCATGGATGTAGCCCAGGTGGGACTTTCTCTTATTTCTCACCACTAAGCAACACCTGCTTCTTGGCATGACATTCTCATGGGCTTCGTGTTTGGGGTGGAGCCGTAGTGGGAGGGGGAGATATAGATACAGATCACACGTTTGTTTGGAGAAGGCCCGAGATGAACCAGACAGCAAGATGGAATGGAAAATGTCAGAAAGGAATGAGAGAGAGAGAAATTCTGTTCAGAAAAGAGGAGCTGGTGACACACTCCAGCCGTGGCAGATTACAGGGTAGGAGTTGCTGTGTAATTACCGCTCGTCTCCATCATTACTGCAGGTTTGAGAATGTACCGTACAGTGTTACATGTCAATCAGAACAATTCCCTGTTAATCTGAAATGATTGCGTCCTCACTAAATAAACCTTTACTTTGTGCAGTAGTAACTAGAGCAGAGCCCGCTACGATATTCCCAAAAGTGCATGTTTAGTCAGGGCTCTTAAGTGAGCAGAGAACAGAGGCTTACTCAAATGTACAGCATTTGTTCTCAAACAACCTAGCATATATGTTTGCCCTTCCAATACGGCCTTTTCAACCCTTGGTCAAGCTCATAAATTTCAGCTCAAATTCCACAACAAACTGACAACTTGCTACTGAAATTTTTATTTCAAATCCCACAGAGGAAAAATGTGCTTGGTGCAGCTCATTTTTTCAAGCAAACACTCAAGTTGTAGTTTGCTGGCCAGCCTGCACTGTGACTGCCCTTGGGACAGGGCCACCTTCCAAGCCACATGGCTCCTTTTTTGCGAATTAGATACAGGTGCCTCCTCTAAATGAATGTAGCCTCCCCGAGCCCTTGACTTGGGAAGCAGAGTATGGGCTGGATTGCACTGGTCCCTTGGGCAGCAAACTACCTAAACGACCATGTATGACAGCTCCGATGCTGGTCCTGTCGTCTGGAGCTGAGAGGCAGCATCATAGGTAGAGCTGGTGGCCTACTCTAGTAGTGGCAGATGACATAGTAGGGGATGTTTTGTGCATAGTCTCTTCTTCTCCGTCATGCACACTCAGCATGAGTGATGGGCAGCTAGTGCAATGATGAGCATCTCCAGTACAATGTGTTAGTAAAAAGCTAAGTCTTTTTTCCTAGCTGCATAAAACCTACAGATGAATGTTGGACACATTCAAGGCTGTTCTTTAATCTGATACCACATCATCCACAGGTTCGCCTGGAATGGCCAACAGACCTTGCTGTCAACCCCATGGATAACTCCCTGTACGTTCTAGAGAACAACGTCATCCTTCGAATCACCGAGAACCACCAAGTCAGCATCATTGCGGGACGCCCCATGCACTGCCAGGTTCCTGGCATTGACTACTCACTCAGCAAACTAGCCATTCACTCTGCTCTGGAGTCAGCCAGTGCCATCGCCATTTCTCACACTGGGGTCCTCTATATCACTGAGACAGATGAAAAGAAGATTAACCGTCTGCGCCAGGTAACAACCAACGGGGAGATCTGCCTTTTAGCTGGGGCAGCCTCAGACTGCGACTGCAAAAACGACGTCAATTGCAACTGCTACTCGGGAGATGAAGCCTACGCGACTGACGCCATCCTGAACTCCCCATCATCCTTAGCTGTAGCTCCAGATGGTACCATCTACATTGCGGACCTTGGAAATATTCGGATCAGGGCGGTCAGCAAGAACAAGCCCGTTCTTAATGCCTTCAACCAGTATGAGGCTGCGTCCCCCGGAGAGCAGGAGCTGTATGTCTTCAACGCCGATGGCATCCACCAGTACACTGTGAGCCTGGTGACAGGGGAGTACTTGTACAATTTCACATATAGCGCTGACAATGACGTCACCGAACTGATTGACAATAATGGAAATTCCCTGAAGATCCGCCGGGACAGCAGTGGCATGCCCCGTCACCTGCTCATGCCCGACAACCAGATCATCACCCTCACTGTTGGCACCAATGGAGGCCTCAAAGTCGTGTCCACACAGAACCTGGAGATTGGCCTCATGACCTATGATGGGAACACTGGGCTCCTCGCCACCAAGAGTGACGAAACGGGATGGACAACTTTCTATGAGTAAGTGTGTTTGTAAAGTATCTCTGAAGAGCACCTACCTTGCCCGAGCTGGCATCAGGATTGGCCGTTCACGTAACT